>JAFJHM010000093.1:0-66562 GCA_019201815.1 Bombus balteatus | reverse complement strand
GTTGTACGTTATATCGTAATACTATAACGTTATACGTTATAACGTAATAATATATAACGTTATACGTTATATCGTAATACTATATAACGTTGTACGTTATAAAGTAATACTATATAACGTTATACGTTATAACGTAATACTATATAACGTTATACGTTATATCGTAATACTATATAACGTTATCCGATATATCGTAATATTATATAACGTTATACGTTATAATCGTAATACCATATAACGTTGTACGTTATAACGTAATACTATGTAACGTCATACGATATATCCTATTAACTAATATAACGTTATACGTTATATCGTAATACTATATAACGTTATACGTTATATCGTAATACCATATAACGTTGTACGTTATAACGTAATACTATATAACGTTATACGTTATATCGTAATTATATATAACGTTGTACGTTATATCGTAATATTATATACGTTATACGTTATAAGTATTACTATAACTTATACGTTATATCGTAATACTATATAACGTTGTACGTTATAAAGTAATACTATATAACGTTATACGTTATAACGTAATTTATATAATTATACGTTATAATTTATTATACGATAACGTATATATATAATTAGTTATAATATATAACGTTATACTTATATTTATATATAGTTTACGTTATTCGTAATATATATAACTTATACGTTATATCGTAATAATATATAACGTTGTACGTTATATCGTAATACTATATAACGTTGTACGTTATAACGTATTATATAAGTTTATTATATATATATATAACGTTATACGTTATAACGTAATACTATATAACGTTATACGTTATATCGTAATCTATATAACGTTGTACGTTATATAGTAATATATATAACGTTATACTATATATCTATATAGTTTACGTTATAAGTAATACTATATACGTTACGTTATCATAAGTTATATTATATTACATAACTTCGTTATATCGTAAACTATAAGTTGTACGTTATAAGTAATACTATATACGTTATACGTTATATGTTATTATTATATAGTTTACGTTATATCGTAATACTATATAACGTTGTACGTTATAAGTAATACTATATAACGTCTACGATATATCTTTATTATATACGTTATGTTATATGTAATACTATATAACGTTATACGTTTATGTAATCTATATAACGTTGTACGTTATATCGTAATACTATATAACGTTATTCGTTATAACGTAATACTATATAACGTTGTACGTTATAACGTAATACTATATAACGTTATACGTTATAACGTAATACTATATATCGTTATACGTTATAACGTAATACTATATAACGTTATCCGATATATCGTAATATTATATAACGTTATACGTTAGAACGTAATACCATATAACGTTGCACGTTATAACGAAATACTATGTAACGTCATACGATATATCCTATTACTATATAACGTTATACGTCATATCGTAATACTATATAACGTTATACGTTATATAGTAATACCATATAACGTTATACGCTATATCGTAATACCATATAGCGTTGTACGTTATAACGTAATACTATATAACGTTATACGTTATATCGTAATTATATATAACGTTGTACGTTATATCGTAATACTATATAACGTTATACGTTATATCGTAGTACTATATAACGTTGTACGTTATAACGTAATACTATATATCGTTATACGTTATAACGTAATACTATATAACGTTATACGTTATAACGTAATACTATATAACGTTGTACGTTATAAAGTAATACTATATAACGTTATACGTTATAACGTAATACTATATAACGTTATACGTTATATCGTAATACTATATAACGTTATCCGATATATCGTAATATTATATAACGTTATACGTTAGAACGTAATACCATATAACGTTGCACGTTATAACGAAATACTATGTAACGTCATACGATATATCCTATTACTATATAACGTTATACGTTATATCGTAATACTATATAACGTTATACGTTATATCGTAATACCATATAACGTTGTACGTTACAACGTAATACTATATAACGTCATACGTTATATCGTAATTATATATAAAGTTGTACGTTATATCGTAATATTATATAACGTTATACGTTATAACGTTATAACATATAACGTTATACGTTATATCGTAATACTATATAACGTTGTACGTTATAAAGTGATACTATATAACGTTATACGTTATAACGTAATACTATATAACGTTATACGTTATATCGTAATACTATATAACGTTATCCGATATATCGTAATATTATATAACGTTATACGTTAGAACGTAATACCATATAACGTTGCACGTTATAACGAAATACTATGTAACGTCATACGATATATCCTATTACTATATAACGTTATACGTTATATCGTAATACTATATAACGTTATACGTTATATCGTAATACCATATAACGTTGTACGTTACAACGTAATACTATATAACGTCATACGTTATATCGTAATTATATATAAAGTTGTACGTTATATCGTAATATTATATAACGTTATACGTTATAACGTTATAACATATAACGTTATACGTTATATCGTAATACTATATAACGTTGAACGTTATAAAGTGATACTATATAACGTTATACGTTATAACGTAATACTATATAACGATATACGTTATAACGTTATAACATATAACGCTATACGTTATATCGTAATTATATATAACGTTGTACGTTATTTCGTAATAGTATATAACTTTATACGTTATATCGTAATTATATATAACGTTGTACGTTATATCGTAATACTATATAACGTTATACGTTATAACGTAATTCTATATAACGTTATACGATATATCCTATTATTATATAACGTTATACGTTATAACGTAATACTATATAACGTTATACGTTATATCGTAATGCTATATAACGTTGTACGTTATATCGTAATACTATATAACGTTATACGTCATATCGTAATACTATATAACGTTGTACGTTATAACGTAATACTATATAACGTCATACGATATATCCTATTACTATATAACGTTATACGTTATATCGTAATACCATATAACGTTATACGTTATATCGTAATACCATATAACGTTGTACGTTATAACGTAATACTATATAACGTTATACGTTATATCGTAATTATATATAACGTTGTACGTTATATCGTAATACTATATAACGTTGTACGTTATAACGTAATTCTATATAACGTCATACGTTATATCGTATTATTATATAACGTTATACGTTATATCGTAATACTATATAACGTTATACGTTATATCGTAATACTATATAACGTTGTACGTTATATCGTAATACTATATAACGTTATTCGTTATAACGTAATACTATATAACGTTGTACGTTATAACGTAATACTATATAACGTTATACGTTATATCGTAATACTATATAACGTTATACGATATATCGTAATACTATATAACGTTATACGTTATAACGTAATACTATATAACGTTATACGTTATAACGTAATACTATATAACGTTATACGATATATCGTAATACTATATAACGTTATACGTTATATCGTAATACTATATAACGTTGTACGTTATAACGTAATACTATATAACGTCATACGATATATCCTATTACTATATAACGTTATACGTTACAACGTAATACTATATAACGTTATACGTTATAACGTAATACTATATAACGTTATACGTTATAACGTAATACTATATAACGTTATACGATATATCGTAATACTATATAACGTTATACGTTATATCGTAATACTATATAACGTTGTACGTTATATCGTAATACTATATAACGTTATACGTTATAAAGTAATACTATATAACGTTGTACGTTATATCGTAATACTATATAACGTTATACGTTATATCGTAATACTATATAACGTTATACGTTATATCGTAATACCATATAACGTTATACGCTATATCGTAATACCATATAACGTTATACGTTATATCGTAATACTATATAACGTTGTACGTTATAACGTAATACTATATAACGTTATACGTTATATCGTAATACTATATAAAGTTGTACGTTATATCGTAATACTATATAACGTTATACGTTATAACGTAATAACATATAACGTTATACGTTATATCGTAATACTATATAACGTTGTACGTTATAACGTAATACTATATAATGTTATACGTTATATCGTATTACTATATAACGTTGTACGTTATAACGTAATACTATATAACGTTATACGTTATATCGTAATTATATATAACGTTGTACGTTATATCGTAATACTATATAACGTTATACGTTATAACGTTATAACATATAACGTTATACGTTATATCGTAATACTATATAACGTTGTACGTTATAAAGTAATACTGTATAATGTCATACGATATATCCTATTACTATATAACGTTATACGTTATATCGTAATACTATATAACGTTATACGTTAAATCGTAATACTATATAACGTTGTACGTTATAAAGTGATACTATATAACGTTGTACGATATATCCTATTACTATATAACGTTATACGTTATATCGTAATACTATATAACGTTATACGTTAAATCGTAATACTATATAACGTTGTACGTTATAAAGTAATACTATATAACGTTGTACGATATATCGTAATACTATATAACGTTATACGTTATATCGTAATACTATATAACGTTATACGTTATATCGTAATACCATATAACGTTATACGCTATATCGTAATACCATATAACGTTATACGTTATATCGTAATACTATATAACGTTGTACGTTATAACGTAATACTATATAACGTTATACGTTATATCGTAATACTATATAACGTTATACGTTATATCGTAATACTATATAACGTTATACGCTATATCGTAATACCATATAACGTTATACGTTATATCGTAATACTATATAACGTTATACGTTATAACGTAATACTATATAACGTTATACGTTATATCGTAATTATATATAACGTTGTACGTTATATCGTAATACTATATAACGTTATACGTTATAACGTCATAACATATAACGTTATACGTTATATCGTAATACTATATAACGTTGTACGTTATAAAGTACTACTATATAACGTTGTACGTTATAAAGTACTACTATATAACGTTGTACGTTATAACCTAATACTATATAACGTTATACGTTATATCGTAATACTATATAACGTTATACGTTATATCGTAATACTATATAACGTTGTACGTTATAACGTAATACTATATAACGTTGTACGTTATAACGTAATACTATATAACGTTATACGTTATAACGTAATACTATATAACGATATACGTTATAACGTAATACTATATAACGTTATACGTTATATCGTAATACTATATAACGTTGTACGTTATAACGTAATACTATATAACGTTATACGTTATATCGTAATTATATATAACGTTATACGTTATATCGTAATACTATATAACGTTATACGTTATAACGTAATACCATATAACGTTATACGTTATATCGTAATACTATATAACGTTATACGTTATAACGTAATACTATATAACGTTATACGTTATATCGTAATTATATATAACGTTGTACGTTATATCGTAATACTATATAACGTTATACGTTATAACGTAATAACATATAACGTTATACGTTATATCGTAATACTATATAACGTTGTACGTTATAACGTAATACTATATAACGTTGTACGTTATAACGTACTACTATATAACGTTGTACGATATATCCTATTACTATATAACGTTATACGTTAAATCGTAATACTATATAACGTTATACGTTATAACGTAATACTATATAACGTTATACGTTATAACGTAATAACATATAACGTTATACGTTATATCGTAATACTATATAACGTTGTACGTTATAAAGTAATACTATATAACGTTGTACGTTATAAAGTAATACTATATAACGTTATACGTTATAACGTAATACTATATAACGTTATACGTTATAACGTAATACTATATAACGTTATACGTTATATCGTAATACTATATAACGTTGTACGTTATAACGTAATACTATATAACGTCATACGATATATCCTATTACTATATAACGTTATACGTTATATCGTAATACTATATAACGTTATACGTTATATCGTAATACCATATAACGTTGTACGTTATAAAGTAATACTATATAACGTTATACGTTATAACGTAATACTAAATAACGATATACGTTATAACGTAATACTATAAAACGTTATACGTTATAACGTAATACTGTATAATGTCATACGATATATCCTATTACTATATAACGTTATACGTTATAACGTAATACTATATAACGTTATGCGTTATTTCGTAATACTATATAACGTTGTACGTTATAAGGTGATACTATATAACGTTATACGTTATAACGTAATACTATATAACGATATACGTTATAACGTAATACTATATAACGTTATACGTTATAACGTAATACTGTATAATGTCATACGTTATATCCTATTACTATATAACGTTATACGTTATAACGTAATACTATATAACGTCATACGATATATCCTATTACTATATAACGTTATACGTTATATCGTAATACTATATAACGTTATACGTTATATCGTAATACTATATAACGTTGTACGTTATAACGTAATACTATATAACGTTATACGATATAACGTAATACTATATTATACGTTATACGTACGTTATATATACGATATATCCTACTACTATATAACGTTATACGTTATAACGTAATACTATATAACGTTATACGTTATATCGTAATACTATATAACGTTATACGTTATAACGTAATACTATATAACGTTATACGTTATATCGTAATACTATATAACGTTATACGTTATAACGTAATACTATATAACGTTATACGTTATATCGTAATACTATATAACGTTATAACGTTATACGTATAACGTAATACTATATAACGTCATACGTTATATATCCTATTACTATATAACGTTATACGTTATATCGTAATACTATATAACGTTATACGTTATATCGTAATACTATATAACGTTGTACGTTATAACGTAATACTATATAACGTCATACGATATATCCTATACGTTATACGTTAACGTAATATAACGTTATACGTTATAACGTAATACTATATAACGTTATACGTTATAACGTAATACTATATATACGTATAACGTTATACGTTATATCGTAATACTATATAACGTTGTACGTTATATCGTAATACTATATAACGTTATACGATACATCGTAATTACTATATAACGTTATACGTTATAACGTAATACTATATAACGTTATACGTTATAACGTAATACTATATAACGTTATACGTTATATCGTAATACTATATAACGTTATACGTTATATCGTAATACTATATAACGTTATACGTTATATCCTATTACTATATAACGTTATACGTTATAACGTAATAACATATAACGTTATACGTTATACGTTATAACGTAATACTATATAACGTTATACGTTATATATCGTAATACTATATAACGTTATACGATATATCGTAATATTATATAACGTTGTACGTTATAACGTAATACTATATAACGTTATACGTTATATCGTAATACTATATAACGTTATCCGATATATCGTAATACTATATAACGTTATACGTTATAACGTAATACTATATAACGTTGTACGTTATAACGTAATACTATATAACGTTATACGTTATATCCTATTACTATATAACGTTATACGTTATATCGTAATACATATACTATATAACGTTATACGTTATAACGTAATACCATATAACGTTGCACGTTATAACGTAATACTATGTAACGTTATACGTTATATCCTATTACTATATAACGTCATACGATATATCCTATTACTATATAACGTTATACGTCATATCGTTATACTATATAACGTTATACGTTATATCGTAATACCATATAACGTTATACGTTATATCGTAATACCATATAACGTTGTACGTTATAACGTAATACTATATAACGTTATACGTTATATCGTAATTATATATAACGTTCTACGTTATATCGTAATACTATATAACGTTATACGCTATATCGTAATACTATATAACGTTATACGTTATATCGTAATACTATATAACGTTGTACGTTATAACGTAATACTATATAACGTTATACGTTATATCGTAATACTATATAACGTTGTACGTTATATCGTAATACTATATAACGTTATACGTTATAACGTTATAACATATAACGTTATACGTTATATCGTAATACTATATAACGTTGTACGTTATAAAGTACTACTATATAACGTTGTACGTTATAAAGTACTACTATATAACGTTGTACGTTATATCCTATTACTATATAACGTTATACGTTATATCGTAATACTATATAACGTTATACGTTATATCGTAATACTATATAACGTTGTACGTTATAACGTTATAACATATAACGTTATACGTTATATCGTAATACTATATAACGTTGTACGTTATAAAGTAATACTATATAACGTTGTACGTTATAAAGTAACACTATATAACGTTATACGTTATAACGTAATACTATATAACGTTATACGTTATAACGTAATACTATATAACGTTATACGTTATAACGTAATACTATATAACGTTATACGTTATATCCTATTACTATATAACGTTATACGTTATAACGTAATACTATATAACGTTATACGTTATATCGTAATACTATATAACGTTGTACGTTATAAAGTGATACTATATAACGTTATACGTTATAACGTAATACTATATAACGTTATACGTTATAACGTAATACTATATAACGTTATACGTTATAACGTAATACTATATAACGTTATACGTTAAATCGTAATACTATATAACGTTATACGTTATATCGTAATACTATATAACGTTGTACGTTATAACGTTATAACATATAACGTTATACGTTATATCGTAATACTATATAACGTTGTACGTTATAAAGTAATACTATATAACGTTGTACGTTATAAAGTACACTATATAACGTTATACGTTATAACGTAATACTATATAACGTTATACGTTATAACGTAATACTATATGACGTTATACGATATATCCTATTACTATATAACGTTATACGTTATATCGTAATACTATATAACGTTATACGTTATAACGTAATACTATATAACGTTATACGTTATATCGTAATACTATATAACGTTGTACGTTATAACGTAATACTATATAACGTTATACGTTATAACGTAATACTATATAACGTTATACGTTATATCGTAATACTATATAACGTTATCCGTTATATCGTAATATTATATAACGTTATACGTTATAACGTAATACCATATAACGTTGTACGTTATAACGAAATACTATATAACGTTATACGATATATCCTATTACTATATAACGTTATACGTTATATCGTTATACTATATAACGTTATACGTTATATCGTAATACTATATAACGTTATACGTTATATCGTAATACTATATAACGTTGTACGTTATAACGTAATACTATATAACGTTATACGTTATATCGTAATTATATATAACGTTGTACGTTATATCGTAATACTATATAACGTTATACGTTATATCGTAATACTATATAACGTTGTACGTTATAACGTTATAACATATAACGTTATACGTTATATCGTAATACTATATAACGTTATACGTTATAACGTAATACTATATAACGTTGTACGTTATAACGTAATACTATATAACGTTATACGTTATAACGTAATACTATATAACGTTATACGTTATAACGTAATACTATATAACGTTATACGTTATAACGTAATACTATATAACGTTATACGATATATCGTAATACTATATAACGTTATACGTTATAACGTAATACTATATAACGTTATGCGTTATATCGTAATACTATATAACGTTGTACGTTATAAAGTAATACTATATAACGTTATACGTTATAACGTAATACTATATAACGTTATACGTTATAACGTAATACTATATAACGTTATACGTTATAACGTAATACTATATAACGTTATACGTTAAATCGTAATACTATATAACGTTATACGTTATATCGTAATACTATATACGTTGTACGTTATAACGTTATAACATATAACGTTATACGTTATATCGTAATACTATATAACGTTGTACGTTATAAAGTAATACTATATAACGTTATACGTTATAACGTAATACTATATAACGTTATACGTTATAACGTAATACTATATAACGTTATACGTTATAACGTAATACTATATAACGTTATACGTTATATCCTATTACTATATAACGTTATACGTTATAACGTAATACTATATAACGTTATACGTTATAACGTAATACTATATAACGTTATACGTTATATCGTAATACTATATAACGTTGTACGTTATAACGTAATACTATATAACGTTATACGTTATATCGTATAAATATAAGTTATAACGTAATACTAATTACTATATAACGTTATACGTTATAACGTAATACTATATAACGTTATACGTTATACGTAATACTATATAACGTTATACGTTATATCGTAATACTATATAACGTTATACGTTATAACGTAATACTATATAACGTTGTACGTTATAACGTAATACTATATAACGTCATACGATATATCCTATTACTATATAACGTTATACGTTATAACGTAATACTATATAACGTTATACGTTATATCGTAATACTATATAACGTTATACGTTATATCGTAATACTATATAACGTTGTACGTTATAACGTAATACTATATAACGTTATACGTTATATCGTAATACTATATAACGTTGTACGTTATATCGTAATACTATATAACGTTATACGTTATATCGTAATACTATATAACGTTATACGTTATATCGTAATACTATATAACGTTATACGTTATAACGTAATACTATATAACGTTATACGTTATATCGTAATACTATATAACGTTGTACGTTATAACGTAATACTATATAACGTTATACGTTATATCGTAATACTATATAACGTTGTACGTTATAACGTAATACTATATAACGTTATACGTTATATCGTAATACTATATAACGTTATACGTTATACGTATATTCCTTTATATATAACGTTATACGTTATAACGTAATACTATATAACGTTATACGTTATAACGTAATACTATATAACGTTATACGTTATATCGTAATACTATATAACGTTATACGTTATAACGTAATACTATATAACGTTATACTTTTATAACTTATTTATATAACGTTATACGTTATAACGTAATACTATTAATAACGTTATACGTATTATATCGTAATACTATATAACGTTATACGTTATAACGTAATACTATATAACGTTATACGTTATATCGTAATACTATATAACGTTGTACGTTATATCGTAATACTATATAACGTTATACGTTATAACGTAATACTATATAACGTTATACGTTATATCCTAATACTATATAACGTTATACGTTATATCGTAATACTATATAACGTTATACGTTATATCGTAATACCATATAACGTTATACGTTATATCGTAATACCATATAACGTTATACGTTATATCGTAATACTATATAACGTTGTACGTTATAACGTAAAACTATATAACGTTATACGTTATATCGTAATTATATATAACGTTGTACGTTATATCGTAATACTATATAACGTTATACGTTATAACGTTAATACCTATAACGTTATACGTTATATCGTAATACTATATAACGTTGTACGTTATAAAGTGATACTATATAACGTTGTACGATATATCCTATTACTATATAACGTTATACGTTATAACGTAATACTATATAACGTTATACGTTATAACGTAATACTATATAACGTTATACGATATATCGTAATACTGTATAACGTTATACGTTATATCGTAATGCTATATAACGTTATACGTTATATCGTAATTATATATAACGTTGTACGTTATATCGTAATACTATATAACGTTATACGTTATAACGTAATACTATATAACGTTATACGACATATCGTAATACTGTATAACGTTATACGTTATATTGTAATACTATATAACGTTGTACGTTATAAAGTGATACTATATAACGTTGTACGATATATCCTATTACTATATAACGTTATACGTTATATCGTAATACTATATAACGTTATACGTTATATCGTAATACCATATAACGTTGTACGCTATATCGTAATACCATATAACGTTATACGTTATATCGTAATACTATATAACGTTGTACGTTATAACGTAATACTGTATAACGTCATACGTTATATCCTATTACTATATAACGTTATACGTTATAACGTAATACTATATAACGTTATGCGTTATATCGTAATACCATATAACGTTGTACGTTATAACGTAATACTATATAACGTTATACGTTAAATCGTAATACTATATAACGTTATACGTTATATCGTAATACTATATAACGTTGTACGTTATAACGTTATAACATATAACGTTATACGTTATATCGTAATACTATATAACGTTGTACGTTATAAAGTAATACTATATAACGTTGTACGTTATAAAGTGACACTATATAACGTTATACGTTATAACGTAATACTATATAACGATATACGTTATAACGTAATACTATATGACGTCATACGATATATCCTATTACTATATAACGTTATACGTCATATCGTAGTACTATATAACGTTATACGTTATAACGTAATACTATATAACGTTATACGTTATATCGTAATACTATATAACGTTGTACGTTATAAAGTGATACTATATAACGTTATACGTTATAACGTAATACTATATAACGTTATACGTTATATCGTAATACTATATAACGTTATCCGTTATATCGTAATATTATATAACGTTATACGTTATAACGTAATACCATATAACGTTGCACGTTATAACGAAATACTATGTAACGTCATACGATATATCCTATTACTATATAACGTCATACGTCATATCGTTATACTATATAACGTTATACGTTATATCGTAATACCATATACCGTTATACGCTATATCGTAATACCATATAACGTTGTACGTTATAACGTAATACTATATAACGTTATACGTTATATCGTAATTATATATAACGTTGTACGTTATATCGTAATACTATATAACGTTATACGTTATATCGTAATACTATATAACGTTGTACGTTATATCGTAATACCATATAACGTTGTACGTTATAACGTAATACTATATAACGTCATACGTTATATCGTAATACTATATAACGTTGTACGTTATATCGTAATTCTATATAACGTTATACGTTATAACGTTATAACATATAACGTTATACGTTATATCGTAATACTATATAACGTTGAACGTTATAAAGTAATACTATATAACGTTATACGTTATAACGTAATACTATATAACGATATACGTTATAACGTAGTACTATATGACGTTATACGTTATAACGTAATACTGTATAACGTCATACGATATATCCTATTACTATATAACGTTATACGTTATAACGTAATACTATATAACGTTATACGTTATATCGTAATAGTATATAACGTTATACGTTATATCGTAATACTATATAACGTTGTACGTTATAACGTAATACTATATAACGTTATACGATATATCGTAATACCATATAACGTTATACGCTATATCGTAATACCATATAACGTTGTACGTTATAACGTAATACTATATAACGTTATACGTTATATCGTAATACTATATAACGTTGTACGTTATATCGTAATACTATATAACGTTATACGTTATATCGTAATACTATATAACGTTGTACGTTATAACGTAATACTATATAACGTCATACGATATATCCTATTACTATATAACGTTATACGTTATATCGTAATACCATATAACGTTATACGTTATATCGTAATACCATATAACGTTGTACGTTATAACGTAATACTATATAACGTTATACGTTATATCGTAATTATATATAACGTTGTACGTTATATCGTAATACTATATAACGTTGTACGTTATAACGTAATTCTATATAACGTCATACGATATATCCTATTATTATATAACGTTATACGTTATATCGTAATACTATATAACGTTATACGTTATATCGTAATGCTATATAACGTTGTACGTTATATCGTAATACTATATAACGTTATTCGTTATAACGTAATACTATATAACGTTGTACGTTATAACGTAATACTATATAACGTTAGACGATATATCGTAATACTATATAACGTTATCCGATATATCGTAATATTATATAACGTTATACGTTATAACGTAATACCATATAACGTTGTACGTTATAACGAAACACTATGTAACGTCATACGATATATCCTATTACTATATAACGTTATACGTTATAACGTAATACTATATAACGTTATACGTTATATCGTAATTATATATAACGTTGTACGTTATATCGTAATACTATATAACGTTATACGTTATATCGTAATACTATATAACGTTATACGTTATATCGTAATACTATATAACGTTATACGATATATCGTAATACTGCATAACGTTATACGTCATATCGTTATACTATATAACGTTATACGTTATATCGTAATACCATATAACGTTATACGCTATATCGTAATACCATATAACGTTATACGTTATATCGTAATACTATATAACGTTGTACGTTATAACGTAAAACTATATAACGTTATACGTTATATCGTAATTATATATAAAGTTGTACGTTATATCGTAATACTATATAACGTTGTACGTTATAAAGTGATATTATATAACGTTGTAGGATATATCCTATTACTATATAACGTTATACGTTATAACGTAATACTATATAACGTTATACGTTATAACGTAATACTAGATAACGCTATACGATATATCGTAATACTATATAACGTTATACGTTATATCGTAATACTATATAACGTTATCCGATATATCGTAATACCATATAACGTTGTACGTTATAACGTAATACTATATAACGTTATACGTTATATCGTAATTATATATAACGTTGTACGTTATATCGTAATACTATATAACGTTATACGTTATATCGTAATACTATATAACGTTATACGTTATATCGTAATACTATATAACATTGTACGTTATAACGTAATACTATATAACGATATACGTTATAACGTAATACTATATAACGTCATACGATATATTCTATTACTATATAACGTTATACGTCATATCGTAATACTATATAACGTTATACGTTATAACGTAATACTATATAACGTTATGCGTTATATCGTAATACTATATAACGTTGTACGTTATAAAGTAATACTATATAACGTTATACGTTATAACGTAATACTATATAACGTTATACGTTATATCGTAATACTATATAACGTTATCCGATATATCGTAATATTATATAACGTTATACGTTATAACGTAATACCATATAACGTTGCACGTTATAACGAAATACTATGTAACGTCATACGATATATCCTACTACTATATAACGTCATACGTTATATCCTATTACTATATAACGTTATACGTCATATCGTTATACTATATAACGTTATACGTTATATCGTAATACCATATAACGTTATACGCTATATCGTAATACCATATAACGTTGTACGTTATAACGTAATACTATATAACGTTATACGTTATATCGTAATTATATATAACGTTGTACGTTATATCGTAATACTATATAACGTTATACGCTATATCGTAATACTATATAACGTTATACGTTATATCGTAATACTATATAACGTTGTACGTTATAACGTAATACTATATAACGTTATACGTTATATCGTAATTATATATAAAGTTGTACGTTATATCGTAATACTATATAACGTTATACGTTATAACGTTATAACATATAACGTTATACGTTATATCGTAATACTATATAACGTTGTACGTTATAAAGTGCTACTATATAACGTTGTACGTTATATCCTATTACTATATAACGTTATACGTTAAATCGTAATACTATATAACGTTATACGTTATATCGTAATACTATATAACGTTGAACGTTATAAAGTGATACTATATAACGTTATACGTTATAACGTAATACTATATAACGATATACGTTATAACGTAATACTATATGACGTTATACGTTATAACGTAATACTGTATAACGTTATACGATATATCCTATTACTATATAACGTTATACGTTATAACGTAATACTATATAACGTTATGCGTTATATCGTAATACTATATAACGTTATACGTTATATCGTAATACTATATAACGTTGTACGTTATAACGTAATACTATATAACGTTATACGTTATATCGTAATACCATATAACGTTATACGTTATATCGTAATACCATATAACGTTGTACGTTATAACGTAATACTATATAACGTTATACGTTATATCGTAATTATATATAACGTTGTACGTTATATCGTAATACTATATAACGTTATACGTTATATCGTAATACTATATAACGTTGTACGTTATAACGTAATACTATATAACGTCATACGATATATCCTATTACTATATAACGTTATACGTTATATCGTAATACCATATAACGTTATACGTTATATCGTAATACCATATAACGTTGTACGTTATAACGTAATACTATATAACGTTATACGTTATATCGTAATAATATATAACGTTGTACGTTATATCGTAATACTATATAACGTTGTACGTTATAACGTAATTCTATATAACGTCATACGATATATCCTATTATTATATAACGTTATACGTTATATCGTAATACTATATAACGTTATACGTTATATCGTAATGCTATATAACGTTGTACGTTATATCGTAATACTATATAACGTTATTCGTTATAACGTAATACTATATAACGTTGTACGTTATAACGTAATACTATATAACGTTAGACGATATATCGTAATACTATATAACGTTATCCGATATATCGTAATATTATATAACGTTATACGTTATAACGTAATACCATATAACGTTGTACGTTATAACGAAACACTATGTAACGTCATACGATATATCCTATTACTATATAACGTTATACGTTATAACGTAATACTATATAACGTTATACGTTATATCGTAATTATATATAACGTTGTACGTTATATCGTAATACTATATAACGTTATACGTTATATCGTAATACTATATAACGTTATACGTTATATCGTAATACTATATAACGTTATACGATATATCGTAATACTGTATAACGTTATACGTCATATCGTTATACTATATAACGTTATACGTTATATCGTAATACCATATAACGTTATACGCTATATCGTAATACCATATAACGTTATACGTTATATCGTAATACTATATAACGTTGTACGTTATAACGTAAAACTATATAACGTTATACGTTATATCGTAATTATATATAAAGTTGTACGTTATATCGTAATACTATATAACGTTGTACGTTATAAAGTGATATTATATAACGTTGTAGGATATATCCTATTACTATATAACGTTATACGTTATAACGTAATACTATATAACGTTATACGTTATAACGTAATACTAGATAACGCTATACGATATATCGTAATACTATATAACGTTATACGTTATATCGTAATACTATATAACGTTATCCGATATATCGTAATACCATATAACGTTGTACGTTATAACGTAATACTATATAACGTTATACGTTATATCGTAATTATATATAACGTTGTACGTTATATCGTAATACTATATAACGTTATACGTTATATCGTAATACTATATAACGTTATACGTTATATCGTAATACTATATAACATTGTACGTTATAACGTAATACTATATAACGATATACGTTATAACGTAATACTATATAACGTCATACGATATATCCTATTACTATATAACGTTATACGTCATATCGTAGTACTATATAACGTTATACGTTATAACGTAATACTATATAACGTTATGCGTTATATCGTAATACTATATAACGTTGTACGTTATAAAGTGATACTATATAACGTTATACGTTATAACGTAATACTATATAACGTTATACGTTATATCGTAATACTATATAACGTTATCCGATATATCGTAATATTATATAACGTTATACGTTATAACGTAATACCATATAACGTTGCACGTTATAACGTAATACTATATAACGTCATACGATATATCCTACTACTATATAACGTCATACGATATATCCTATTACTATATAACTTTATACGTCATATCGTTATACTATATAACGTTATACGTTATATCGTAATACCATATAACGTTATACGCTATATCGTAATACCATATAACGTTGTACGTTATAACGTAATACTATATAACGTTATACGTTATATCGTAATAATATATAACGTTGTACGTTATATCGTAATACTATATAACGTTATACGTTATATCGTAATACCATATAACGTTATACGTTATATCGTAATACTATATAACGTTGTACGTTATAACGTAATACTATATAACGTTATACGTTATATCGTAATTATATATAAAGTTGTACGTTATATCGTAATACTATATAACGTTATACGTTATAACGTTATAACATATAACGTTATACGTTATATCGTAATACTATATAACGTTGTACGTTATAAAGTACTACTATATAACGTTATACGATATATCCTATTACTATATAACGTTATACGTTAAATCGTAATACTATATAACGTTATACGTTATATCGTAATACTATATAACGTTATACGTTATAACGTTATAACATATAACGTTATACGTTATATCGTAATACTATATAACGTTGTACGTTATAAAGTAATACTATATAACGTTGTACGTTATAAAGTAATACTATATAACGTTATACGTTATAACGTAATACTATATAACGTTATACGTTATAACGTAATACTATATAACGTTATACGTTATAACGTAATACTATATAACGTTATACGATATATCCTATTACTATATAACGTTATACGTTATAACATAATACTATATAACGTTATACGTTATATCGTAATATTATATAACGTTGTACGTTATAAAGTGATACTATATAACGTTATACGTTATAACGTAATACTATATAACGATATACGTTATAACGTAATACTATATATCGTTATACGTTATAACGTAATACTATATAACGTTATACGTTATATCGTAATACTATATAACGTTATACGTTATATCGTAATACTATATAACATTGTACGTTATAACGTAATACTATATAACGATATACGTTATAACGTAATACTATATAACGTCATACGATATATTCTATTACTATATAACGTTATACGTCATATCGTAGTACTATATAACGTTATACGTTATAACGTAATACGATATAACGTTATGCGTTATATCGTAATACTATATAACGTTGTACGTTATAAAGTGATACTATATAACGTTATACGTTATAACGTAATACTATATAACGTTATACGTTATATCGTAATACTATATAACGTTATCCGATATATCGTAATATTATATAACGTTATACGTTATAACGTAATACCATATAACGTTGCACGTTATAACGAAATACTATGTAACGTCATACGATATATCCTATTACTATATAACGTTATACGTTATATCGTTATACTATATAACGTTATACGTTATATCGTAATACCATATAACGTTATACGCTATATCGTAATACCATATAACGTTGTACGTTATAACGTAATACTATATAACGTTATACGTTATATCGTAATTATATATAACGTTGTACGTTATATCGTAATACTATATAACGTTATACGTTATATCGTAATACTATATAACGTTGTACGTTATATCGTAATACCATATAACGTTGTACGTTACAACGTAATACTATATAACGTCATACGTTATATCGTAATTATATATAAAGTTGTACGTTATATCGTAATACTATATAACGTTATGCGTTATAACGTTATAACATATAACGTTATACGTTATATCGTAATACTATATAACGTTGAACGTTATAAAGTAATACTATATAACGTTATACGTTATAACGTAATACTATATAACGATATACGTTATAACGTAATACTATATGACGTTATACGTTATAACGTAATACTATATAACGTCATACGATAAATCCTATTACTATATAACGTTATACGTTATAACGTAATACTATATAACGTTATGCGTTATATCGTAATACTATATAACGTTGTACGTTATAAAGTGATACTATATAACGTTATACGTTATAACGTAATACTAAATAACGATATACGTTATAACGTAATACTATAAGACGTCATACGTTATAACGTAATACTATATAATGTCATACGATATATCCTATTACTATATAACGTTATACGTTATAACGTAATACTATATAACGTTATGCGTTATATCGTAATACTATATAACGTTGCACGTTATAAGGTGATACTATATAACGTTATACGTTATAACGTAATACTATATAACGTTATACGTTATATCGTAATACTATATAACGTTAGCCGATATATCGTAATATTATATAACGTTATACGTTATAACGTAATACCATATAACGTTGCACGTTATAACGTAATACTATATAACGTCATACGATATATCCTATTACTATATAACGTTATACGTTATATCGTAATACTATATAACGTCATACGATACATCCTATTACTATATAACGTTATACGTTATAACGTAATACTATATAACGTTATACGTTATAACGTAATACTATATAATGTTATACGTTATAACGTAATACTATATAACGTTATACGATATATCGTAATACTGTATAACGTTATACGTTATATCGTAATACTATATAACGTTGTACGTTATATCGTAATACTATATAACGTCATACGATATATCCTATTACTATATAACGTTATACGTTATAACGTAATACTATATAACGTCATACGTTATATCCTATTACTATATAACGTTATACGTTATAACGTAATACTATATAACGTTATACGTTATATCGTAATACTATATAACGTTGTACGTTATAAAGTAATACTATATAACGTTATACGTTATAACGTAATACTATATAACGATATACGTTATAACGTAATACTATATAACGTTATACGTTATAACGTAATACTATATAACGTCATACGATATATCCTATTACTATATAACGTTATACGTTATAACGTAATACTATATAACGTTATACGTTATAACGTAATACTATATAATGTTATACGTTATAACGTAATACTATATAACGTTATACGATATATCGTAATACTATATAACGTTATACGTTATATCGTAATACTATATAACGTTGTACGTTATATCGTAATACTAGATAACGTCATACGATACATCCTATTACTATATAACGTTATACGTTATAACGTAATACTATATAACGTTATACGTTATAACGTAATACTATATAACGTTATGCGTTATATCGTAATACTATATAACGTTGTACGTTATAAAGTAATACTATATAACGTTATACGTTATAACGTAATACTATATAACGTTATACGTTATATCGTAATACTATATAACGTTATACGATATATCGTAATACTATATAACGTTATACGTTATAACGTAATACCATATAACGTTGCACGTTATAACGAAATACTATATAACGTCATACGATATATCCTATACTATATAACGTTATACGTTATATCGTATTACTATATAACGTTATACGTCATATCGTAATACTATATAACGTTATACGTTATATCGTAATACCATATAACGTTATACGCTATATCGTAATACCATATAACGTTGTACGTTATAACGTAATACTATATAACGTTATACGTTATATCGTAATACTATATAACGTTATCCGATATATCGTAATATTATATAACGTTATACGTTATAACGTAATACCATATAACGTTGCACGTTATAACGTAATACTATGTAACGTCATACGATATATCTATACTATATACGTCATACGTTATATTTATATATACGTTGTAGTTATTTTACATATAGTTATACGTTATATCGTAATACTATATAACGTTGTACGTTATAAAGTAATACTATATACGTTGTACGTTATAAAGTAATACTATATAACGTTATACGTTATAACGTAATACTATATAACGTTATACGTTATACGTAATACTATATAACGTTATACGTTATAACGTAATACTATATAACGTCATACGATATATCTATTACTATATACGTTATACGTTATAACTAATACTATATAACGTTATACGTTATATCGTAATATATATAGTTGTACGTTATAAAGTAATACTATATACGTTATACGTTATAAGTAATACTATAACTTATAGTTATAACTAATACTATATAGTTATACGTTATATAATACTATATAACTTATACGTTATATGTATCTATATAACGTTATAGTTATACGTAATACTATATAACGTTGCACGTTATAACGTAATACTATATAACGTCATACTATATCTTACTATATAACGTTATGTTATATTACATATAACTTGTAGTTTAGTTATATATAAGTTTACTTATAGTAATATATATAAGTGTAGTTTAAGTTACTATAACGTGTACGTTATAACGTAACTATATAACGTTATACGTTATACGTAATACTATATAATTATACGTTATAACGTAATACTATATAACGTTATACGTTTATTATAATATAATAGTTAATATATATGTTATAGTTATTTATATATATTATAGTATACTTTACTATACGTTATACGTTATAACGTAATACTATATACGTTATACGTTATATCGTATACTATATAACGTTATACGTTATAACGTAATACTATATAACGTTATCGTTATATCGTAATACTATATAACGTTATACGTTATAACGTAATACTATATAACGTTATACGTTATAACGTAATACTATATAACGTTATACGTTATATCGTAATACTATATAACGTTATACGTTATATCGTAATACTATATAACGTTGTACGTTATAACGTAATACTATATAAGTTATAGTTATATAAATATTTTTATGTATATATAAGTTATAGTATTTAGTATATATCTTACTATATATTATACTTATAACTAATACTATATACGTTGTACGTTATATCGTAATACTATATAACGTTGTACGTTATAACGTAATATATATAACGTTATACGTTATAACGTAATACTATATAACGTTATACGTTATATCGTAATACTATATAACGTTATACGATATATCGTAATATTATATAACGTTATACGTTATAACGTATACTATATAACGTTGCACGTTATAACGTAATACTATAACGTCATACGATATATCTATTACTATATAACGTTTACGTTATATCGTAATACTATATAACGTTATACGTTATATCGTAATACTATATAACGTTATACGTTATATCGTAATACTATATAACGTTGTACGTTATAACGTAATACTATATAACGTTATACGTTATATCGTAATACTATATAACGTTGTACGTTATATCGTAATATATATACGTTATACGTTATATCGTAATACTATATAACGTTGTACGTTATATCGTAATACTATATAACGTTGTACGTTATAACGTAATACTATATAACGTTATAGTTATATCGTAATACTATATAACGTTATACGTTATAACGTAATACTATATAACGTTATACGTTATATCGTAATACTATATAACGTTGTCGTTATATCGTAATACTATATAACGTTATACGTTATATCGTAATACTATATAACGTTGTACGTTATAAGTTATATATAAGTTATAGTTATAACGTAATACTATATAAGTTATAGTTATAAGTAATACTATATAAGTATAGTTATAACGTAAACTATATAACGTTATACGTTATAACGTAATACTATATAACGTATACGTTATATCCTAATACTATATAACTTATAGTTATAACGTATACTATATAACGTTATAGTTATATGTATACTATATAACGTTGTACGTTATAACGTAATACTATATAACGTTATACGTTATAACGTAATACTATATAACGTTACTTATATCTAATACTATAACGTTATATTATACGTAATATATATAAGTTATATTGTATACTTTTTCGTTATAGTTATATATGTTATACGTTATATTATATATAGTTATAATATTTATATAGTATATATTTATATATAGTTATTTAGTTATTATTTAATATTTTATTATTTTATTTATATTTTTTTATATATATATGTTAGTATATATATTGCACGTTATAACGTAATACTATATAACGTTATAGTTATATCTATTATATATAGTTTAGTATATGTATATATTGTTATAGTTATATCGTAATACATATAAGTTATATTATATTTTATTTGTAGTTATAAGTAATACTATATAACGTTATACGTTATATCGTATATATATAACGTTGTAGTTATAGTAATACTATATAGTTATAGTTATATCGTATATATATAGTTGTAGTTATTCGTAATACTATATAACGTTGTACGTTATAACGTAATACTATATAACGTCATACGTTATATCGTAATATATATAAAGTGAGTTATTATACTATATACGTTTAGTTATAACGTAATAATATATAACGTTATACGTTATATCGTAATACTATATAACGTTGTACGTTATAAGTAATACTATATACGTTTAGTTATAACGTAATATATAATTGTTATAAGTATACTATATATTATTATAAGTAATATATATACGTTATATTATATCTTACTATATAAGTTATACGTTATAACGTAATACTATATAAGTTATGGTATATCGTAATACTATATAAGTTGACGTTATAAGTATATATATAAGTGTTTATAAGTAATATATTAACGTTTTCACTATATAAGTTATAGTTATAAGTAATATATATTTTATTTTTTAATTATATTATTTTTTTATATTTTAGTTATGTAATACTATAACGTCTATATTATTAACGTTATACGTTATATCGTAATACTATATAACGTTATACGTTATATCGTAATACCATATAACGTTATACGCTATATCGTAATACCATATCGTGTACGTTATAAGTAATACTATATAACGTTATACGTTGTATCGTAATTATATATAACGTATACGTTATAACGTAATACTATATAAGTTATCGTTATAACGTAATACTATATAACGTTATAGTTTAACGTAATATGTATGTCATACGTATATCCTACTATATACGTTATACGTTATAACGTAATACTATATAACGTTATATGTTATATCGTAATACTATATAACGTTGTACGTTATAAAGTGATACTATATAACGTTATACGTTATAACGTAATATAATAACGTTATAGTTATAACGTAATACTTAACGTATGTTATAAGTAATACGTTAATGTCATTTATATCTATTACTATATACGTTATACGTTATAACGTAATACTATATAACGTTATGCGTTATATCGTATACTATATAACGTTGTACGTTATAAGGTAATACTATATAACGTTATACGTTATAACGTAATACTATATAACGTTATACGTTATATCGTAATACTATATAACGTTATCCGATATATCGTATATTATAATTATATATAATTAAATAGTGCATTATAACGTATACTATATAACTATATATCTACTATAAGTTATACGTTATAAGTAATATTATAATTGTTTTATATATATAATATATATAACGTTTATTATATAATACATATATATTAAATATACGTTATACGTTATATCGTAATACTATATAACGTTTATATATCTATATTATATTTTTAATAGTTTATTATAACTTACTATATAACGTTTAGTTATAAGTAATACTATATATTATATTATACTAATACTATATAACGTTATAGTTATATCGTAATACTTATACGTTATAGTTATATCTATACTATAAGTTATTATATAAATTATTTTTTTACGTTATACGTTATAACGTAATACTATATAACGTTATACGTTATAACGTAATACTATATAACGTTATACGTTATATCGTAATACTATATAACGTTGTAGTTATATCGTAATACTATATAACGTTGTACGTTATATCGTAATACTATATAACGTTGTACGTTATAACGTAATACTATATAAGTTATATTATATAAACATAACGTTTACGTTATAACGTAATACTATATAACGTTTACGTTATATCTATACTATATAACGTTATACGTTATAACGTAATACTATATACGTTATACGTTATATCGTAATATTATACTTTTATATGTATATAACGTTTACGTTATAACGTAATACTATATAACGTTATACATTATATCGTAATACTATATAACGTTATCCTTATATCGTAATATATATAACTTATACGTTATAACGTAATACATATAACGTTGTACGTTATAACGAAATACTATGTAACGTCATACTTATATATTTATATTATAATAATATATATAACGTTATACGTTATAACGTAATACTATATAACGTTATACGTTATATGTAATACTATATAACGTTGTAGTTATAACGTAATACTATATAACGTTATACGATTATCTATTACTATATAACGTTATACGTTATATCGTAATACTATATAACGTTATACGTTATATCTAATACATATAACTTGTACTTATAAGTAATACTATATAATTATACGTTATATCGTAATATATATAACGTTATACGTTATATTAATATATATAACTTATAGTTATAGTTACTATAATTACTATTTATATATATTTTATTAACAGTTGTACTTATGTTAATAGTTATATATTACTAATAACGTTATAGTTATTAATTTATAACGTTATACTTATATTAACAAAACTGTCGTTATAAGTAATACTATATAAGTTTACTTATAAGTAATACTATATAACGTTATACGTTATAACGTAATACTATATAAGTTTACTATTACTATAATTATACGTTAATTAATAATACGTTGTACGTTATACGTAATACTATATAACGTTATACGTTATATCGTAATACTATATAACGTTATACGTTATATCGTAATACTATATAACGTTGTACGTTATAACGTAATACTATATAACGTTATACGTTATATCGTAATACTATATAACGTTATACGTTATAACGTAATACTATATGTTATACGTTATTGTAATACTATAACGTTATACGTTATATTAATATTATATAACGTTATACGTTATATGTAATACTATATAACGTTGTACGTTATAACGTAATACTATATAACGTCATACGATATCTATTTTATTATAACGTAATAAAAGTATATTATAGTAATACTATATAACGTTATACGATTTGTAATACTGTATAACTTATACGTTGTATCTAATACTATATAACGTTGTACGTTATAACGTAATACTATATAACGTCATACGTTATATCCTATTACTATATAACGTTATACGTTATATGTAATACTATATAACGTTATACGTTATATCGTAATACATATAACGTTATACGTTATATCGTAATACCATATAACGTTGTACGTTATAACGTAATACTATATAACGTTATACGTTATATCGTAACTATATATAACGTTGTACGTTATATCGTAATACTATATAACGTTATACGTTATATCGTAATACTATATAACGTTGTACGTTATAACGTAATACTATATAACGTCATACGGTATATCCTATTACTATATAACGTTATACGTTATAACGTAATACTATATAACGTTATACGTTATAACGTAATACTATATAACGTTGTACGTTATAACGTAATACTATATAACGTTATACGTTATATCGTAATACTATATAACGTTGTACGTTATATCGTAATACTATATAACGTTATACGTTATAACGTAATAATATATAACGTTATACGTTATATCGTAATACTATATAACGTTGTACGTTATATCGTAATACTATATAACGTTATACGTTATATCGTAATACTATATAACGTTATACGTTATATCGTAATACTATATAACGTTATACGTTATATCGTAATACTATATAACGTTGTACGTTATATCGTAATACTATATAACGTTATACGTTATATCCTAATACTATATAACGTTATACGTTATATCGTAATACTATATAACGTTATACGTTATATCGTAATACTATATAACGTTATACGTTATAACGTAATACTATATAACGTTATACGTTATATCGTAATACTATATAACGTTATACGTTATAACGTAATACTATATAACGTTATACGTTATAACGTAATACTATATAACGTTATACGTTATATCCTATTACTATATAACGTTATACGTTATAACGTAATACTATATAACGTTATACGTTATAACGTAATACTATATAACGTTATACGTTATATCGTAATACTATATAACGTTGTACGTTATATCGTAATACTATATAACGTTATACGATATATCCTATTACTATATAACGTTATACGTTACAACGTTATAACATATAACGTTATACGTTATATCGTAATACTATATAACGTTGTACGTTATAACGTAATACTATATAACGTTATACGTTATAACGTAATACTATATAACGTTATACGTTATAACGTAATACTATATAACGTTATACGTTATAACGTAATATTATATAACGTTATACGTTATAACGTAATACTATATAACGTTATACGTTATATCGTAATACTATATAACGTTATACGTTATATCGTAATACTATATAACGTTATACGTTATAACGTAATACTATATAACGTTGTACGTTATAACGTAATACTATATAACGTTATACGATATATCCTATACTATATAACGTTATACGTTATAACGTAATACTATATAACGTTATACGTTATATCGTAATACTATATAACGTTATACGATATATCGTAATACTATATAACGTTATACGTTATATCGTAATACTATATAACGTTGTACGTTATAACGTAATACTATATAACGTCATACGATATATCCTATTACTATATAACGTTATACGTTATATCGTAATACTATATAACGTTATACGTTATATCGTAATACCATATAACGTTGTACGTTATAACGTAATACTATATAACGTTATACGTTATATCGTAATACTATATAACGTTATACGTTATATCGTAATACTATATAACGTTATACGTTATATCGTAATACTATATAACGTTGTACGTTATAACGTAATACTATATAACGTTATACGTTATATCCTATTACTATATAACGTTATACGTTATAACGTAATAATATATAACGTTATACGTTATATCGTAATACATATAACGTTATACGTTATAACGTAATACTATATAACGTTATACGTTATATCGTAATACTATATAACGTTATACGTTATATCGTAATACTATATAACGTTATACGTTATAACGTAATACTATATAACGTTATACGTTATATCGTAATACTATATAACGTTATACGTTATAACGTAATACTATATAACGTTATACGTTATATCGTAATACTATATAACGTTATACGTTATATCGTAATACTATATAACGTTATACGTTATAACGTAATACTATATAACGTTATACGTTATATCGTAATACTATATAACGTTATACGTTATATCGTAATACTATATAACGTTATACGTTATAACGTAATACTATATAACGTTATACGTTATATCGTAATACTATATAACGTTATACGTTATAACGTAATACTATATAACGTTATACGTTATATCGTAATACTATATAACGTTATACGTTATATCGTAATACTATATAACGTTATACGTTATAACGTAATACTATATAACGTTGTACGTTATAACGTAATACTATATAACGTTATACGATATATCGTAATACTATATAACGTTATACGTTATAACGTAATACTATATAACGTTATACGTTATAACGTAATACTATATAACGTTATACGATATATCGTATTACTATATAACGTTATACGTTATATCGTAATACTATATAACGTTGTACGTTATAACGTAATACTATATAACGTTATACGTTATAACGTAATACTATATAACGTTATACGTTATAACGTAATACTATATAACGTTATACGATATATCGTAATACTATATAACGTTATACGTTATATCGTAATACTATATAACGTTATACGTTATAACGTAATACTATATAACGTTATACGTTATAACGTAATACTATATAACGTTATACGTTATATCGTAATACTATATAACGTTGTACGTTATAACGTAATACTATATAACGTTATACGTTATAACGTAATACTATATAACGTTATACGATATATCGTAATACTATATAACGTTATACGTTATAACGTAATACTATATAACGTTATACGTTATAACGTAATACTATATAACGTTATACGTTATATCGTAATACTATATAACGTTGTACGTTATATCGTAATACTATATAACGTCATACGATATATCCTATTACTATATAACGTTATACGTTACAACGTTATAACATATAACGTTATACGTTATTTCGTAATTCCATATAACGTTATACGTTATAACGTAATACTATATAACGTTATACGTTATATCGTAATACTATATAACGTTATCAGATATATCGTACTATTATATAACGTTGTACGTTATAACGTAATACTATATAACGTTATACGTTATATCGTAATACTATATAACGTTATACGTTATATCGTAATACTATATAACGTTATACGTTATAACGTAATACCATATAACGTTGTACGTTATAACGTAATACTATATAACGTTATACGATATATCCTATTACTATATAACGTTATACGTTATAACGTAATACTATATAACGTTATACGTTATAACGTAATACTATATAACGTTATACGTTATATCGTAATACTGTATAACGTTATACGTTATATCGTAATACTATATAACGTTGTACGTTATAACGTAATACTATATAACGTTATACGATATATCCTAATACTATATAACGTTATACGTTATATCGTAATACTATATAACGTTATACGTTATATCGTAATACTATATAACGTTGTACGTTATAACGTAATACTATATAACGTTATACGTTATATCGTAATACTATATAACGTTATACGATATATCGTAATACTATATAACGTTATACGTTATAACGTAATACTATATAACGTTGTACGTTATATCGTAATATTACTATATAACGTTATCGTTATATATCGTAATACTATATAACGTTATACGTTATAACGTAATACTATATAACGTTATACGTTATATCGTAATACTATATAACGTTATACGTTATAACGTAATACTATATAACGTTATACGTTATATCGTAATACTATATAACGTTATACGTTATAACGTAATACTATATAACGTTATACGTTATAACGTAATACTATATAACGTTATACGTTATAACGTAATACTATATAACGTTATACGTTATAACGTAATACTATATAACGTTATACGTTATATCGTAATACTATATAACGTTATACGTTATATCGTAATACTATATAACGTTGTACGTTATAACGTAATACTATATAACGTTATACGTTATATCGTAATACTATATAACGTTATACGTTATATCGTAATACTATATAACGTTATACGTTATATCGTAATACTATATAACGTTATACGTTATATCGTAATACTATATAACGTTATACGTTATAACGTAATACTATATAACGTTATACGTTATATCGTAATACTATATAACGTTATACGTTATATCGTAATACTATATAACGTTATACGTTATAACGTAATACTATATAACGTTGTACGTTATAACGTAATACTATATAACGTTATACGTTATATCGTAATACTATATAACGTTATACGTTATAACGTAATACTATATAACGTTATACGTTATAACGTAATACTATATAACGTTATACGTTATATCGTAATACTATATAACGTTATACGTTATATCGTAATACTATATAACGTTATACGTTATAACGTAATACTATATAACGTTATACGTTATATCGTAATACTATATAACGTTATACGTTATATCGTAATACTATATAACGTTATACGTTATAACGTAATACTATATAACGTTATACGTTATATCGTAATACTATATAACGTTATACGTTATAATCGTAATACTATATAACGTTATACGTTATATCGTAATACTATATAACGTTATACGTTATATCGTAATACTATATAACGTTGTACGTTATAACGTAATACTATATAACGTTATACTTATATCGTAATAATATATAACGTTATACGTTATATCGTAATACTATATAACGTTATACGTTATATCGTAATACTATATAACGTTATACGTTATATCGTAATACTATATAACGTTATACGTTATAACGTAATACCATATAACGTTATACGTTATATCGTAATACTATATAACGTTATACGTTATAACGTAATACTATATAACGTTATACGTTATAACGTAATACTATATAACGTTATACGATATATCGTACTACTATATAACGTTATACGTTATAACGTAATACTATATAACGTTATACGTTATAACGTAATACTATATAACGTTATACGTTATATCGTAATACTATATAACGTTATACGTTATATCGTAATACTATATAACGTTATACGTTATATCGTAATACTATATAACGTTATACGTTATATCGTAATACTATATAACGTTATACGTTATAACGTAATACTATATAACGTTATACGTTATAACGTAATACTATTAACGTTATACGTTATATCGTAATACTATATAACGTTATACGTTATATCGTAATACTATATAACGTTATACGTTATAACGTAATACTATATAACGTTATACGTTATATCGTAATACTATATAACGTTATACGTTATATCGTAATACTATATAACGTTATACGTTATAACGTAATACTATATAACGTTATACGTTATAACGTAATACTATATAACGTTATACGTTATAACGTAATACTATATAACGTTATACGTTATATCGTAATACTATATAACGTTATACGTTATATCGTAATACTATATAACGTTGTACGTTATATCGTAATACTATATAACGTCATACGATATATCCTATTACTATATAACGTTATACGTTATAACGTAATAATATATAACGTTATACGTTATATCGTAATACCATATAACGTTATACGTTATAACGTAATACTATATAACGTTATACGTTATAACGTAATACTATATAACGTTATACGTTATATCGTAATACTATATAACGTTATACGTTATATCGTAATACTATATAACGTTATACGTTATAACGTAATACTATATAACGTTATACGTTATAACGTAATACTATATAACGTTATACGATATATCGTAATACTATATAACGTTATACGTTATATCGTAATACTATATAACGTTGTACGTTATAACGTAATACTATATAACGTCATACGATATATCCTATTACTATATAACGTTATACGTTATATCGTAATACTATATAACGTTATACGTTATATCGTAATACCATATAACGTTATACGCTATATCGTAATACCATATAACGTTGTACGTTATAACGTAATACTATATAACGTTATACGTTATATCGTAATACTATATAACGTTATACGTTATATCGTAATACTATATAACGTTATACGTTATAACGTAATACCATATAACGTTGTACGTTATAACGTAATACTATATAACGTAACGTCATACGATATATCCTATTACTATATAACGTTATACGTTATATACGTAATACTATATAACGTTATACGTTATATCGTAATACTATATAACGTTATACGTTATAACGTAATACTATATAACGTTATACGTTATATCGTAATACCATATAACGTTATACGTTATAACGTAATACTATATAACGTTATACGTTATATCGTAATACTATATAACGTTATACGTTATATCGTAATATTATATAACGTTATACGTTATAACGTAATACTATATAACGTTATACGTTATAACGTAATAACATATAACGTTATACGTTATATCGTAATACTATATATAACGTTGTACGTTATAACGTAATACTATATAACGTTATACGTTATATCGTAATAATATATAACGTTATACGTTATATCGTAATACTATATAACGTTATACGTTATAACGTAATACTATATAACGTTGTACGTTATAACGTAATACTATATAACGTTATACGATATATCGTAATACTGTATAACGTTATACGTTATATCGTAATACTATATAACGTTGTACGTTATAACGTAATACTATATAACGTCATACGATATATCCTATTACTATATAACGTTATACGTTATATCGTAATACTATATAACGTTATACGTTATATCGTAATACCATATAACGTTATACGCTATATCGTAATACCATATAACGTTGTACGTTATAACGTAATACTATATAACGTTATACGTTATATCGTAATTATATATAACGTTGTACGTTATATCGTAATACTATATAACGTTATACGTTATATCGTAATACTATATAACGTTGTACGTTATAACGTAATACTATATAACGTCATACGGTATATCCTATTACTATATAACGTTATACGTTATATCGTAATACTATATAACGTTATACGTTATAACGTAATACCATATATAACGTTGTACGTTATAACGTAATACTATATAACGTTATACGTTATATCGTAATTATATATAACGTTGTACGTTATATCGTAATACTATATAACGTTATACGTTATAACGTAATACTATATAACGTTATACGTTATATCGTAATTATATATAACGTTGTACGTTATATCGTAATACCATATAACGTTATACGTTATAACGTAATACTATATAACGTTATACGTTATATCGTAATACCATATAACGTTGTACGTTATAACGTAATACTATATAACGTTATACGTTATATCGTAATACTATATAACGTTATACGTTATATCGTAATATTATATAACGTTATACGTTATATAACGTAATACCATATAACGTTGTACGTTATAACGTAATACTATGTAACGTCATACGATATATCCTATTACTATATAACGTTATACGTTATAACGTAATACTATATAACGTTATACGTTATAACGTAATACTATATAACGTTATACGATATATCGTAGTACTGTATAACGTTATACGTTATATCGTAATACTATATAACGTTGTACGTTATAACGTAATACTATATAACGTCATACGATATATCCTATTACTATATAACGTTATACGTTATATCGTAATACTATATAACGTTATACGTTATATCGTAATACCATATAACGTTATACGCTATATCGTAATACCATATAACGTTGTACGTTATAACGTAATACTATATAACGTTATACGTTATAACGTAATAACATATAACGTTATACGTTATATCGTAATACTATATAAACGTTGAACGTTATAAAGTGATACTATATAACGTTATACGTTATATCGTAATTATATATAACGTTATACGTTATATCGTAATACTATATAACGTTATACGTTATATCGTAATACTATATAACGTTGTACGTTATAACGTAATACTATATAACGTCATACGATATATCCTATTACTATATAACGTTATACGTTACAACGTTATAACATATAACGTTATACGTTATTTCGTAATACCATATAACGTTATACGTTATAACGTAATACTATATATAACGTTGTACGTTATAAAGTAATACTATATAACGTTATACGTTATATCGTAATACTATATAACGTTATACGTTATATCGTAATACTATATAACGTTGTACGTTATATCGTAATACTATATAACGTCATACGATATATCCTATTACTATATAACGTTATACGTTATAACGTAATAACATATAACGTTATACGTTATTTCGTAATTCCATATAACGTTATACGTTATAACGTAATACTATATAACGTTATACGTTATATCGTAATACTATATAACGTTATCAGATATATCGTACTATTATATAACGTTGTACGTTATAACGTAATACTATATAACGTTATACGTTATATCGTAATACTATATAACGTTATACGATATATCGTAATATTATATAACGTTATACGTTATAACGTAATACCATATAACGTTGTACGTTATAACGAAATACTATGTAACGTCATACGATATATCCTATTACTATATAACGTTATACGTTATAACGTAATACTATATAACGTTATACGTTATAACGTAATACTATATAACGTTATACGATATATCGTAATACTGTATAACGTTATACGTTATATCGTAATACTATATAACGTTGTACGTTATAACGTAATACTATATAACGTCATACGATATATCCTATTACTATATAACGTTATACGTTATATCGTAATACTATATAACGTTATACGTTATATCGTAATACCATATAACGTTGTACGTTATAACGTAATACTATATAACGTCATACGATATATCCTACTACTATATAACGTTATACGATATATCGTAATACTGCATAACGTTATACGTTATATCGTAATACTATATAACGTTGTACGTTATATCGTAATACTATATAACGTCATACGATATATCCTATTACTATATAACGTTATACGTTACAACGTTATAACATATAACGTTATACGTTATTTCGTAATTCCATATAACGTTATACGTTATAACGTAATACTATATAACGTTATACGTTATATCGTAATACTATATAACGTTATCAGATATATCGTACTATTATATAACGTTATACGGTATAACGTAATACTATATAACGTTATACGTTATAACGTAATACTATATAACGTTATACGTTATAACGTAATACTATATAACGTTATACGACATATCGTAATACTGTATAACGTTATACGTTATATCGTAATACTATATAACGTTGTACGTTATAACGTAATACTATATAACGTCATACGATATATCCTATTACTATATAACGTTATACGTTATATCGTAATACTATATAACGTTATACGTTATATCGTAATACCATATAACGTTATACGCTATATCGTAATACCATATAACGTTGTACGTTATAACGTAATACTATATAACGTTATACGTTATATCGTAATACTATAATACGTTATCCGATATATCGTAATATTATATAACGTTATACGTTATAACGTAATACCATATAACGTTGTACGTTATAACGTAATACTATATAACGTCATACGATATATCCTATTACTATATAACGTTATACGTTATAACGTAATACTATATAACGTTATACGTTATATCGTAATACCATATAACGTTGTACGTTATAACGTAATACTATATAACGTTATACGTTATATCGTAATACTATATAACGTTATACGTTATAACGTAATACTATATAACGTTATACGTTATATCGTAATACTATATAACGTTATACGTTATATCGTAATATTATATAACGTTATACGGTATAACGTAATACTATATAACGTTATACGTTATAACGTAATAACATATAACGTTATACGTTATATCGTAATACTATATATAACGTTGTACGTTATAACGTAATACTATATAACGTTATACGTTATATCGTAATTATATATAACGTTGTACGTTATATCGTAATACTATATAACGTTATACGTTATATCGTAATACTATATAACGTTGTACGTTATAACGTAATACTATATAACGTTATACGATATATCGTAATACTATATAACGTTATACGTTATATCGTAATACTATATAACGTTGTACGTTATAACGTAATACTATATAACGTCATACGATATATCCTATTACTATATAACGTTATACGTTATATCGTAATACTATATAACGTTATACGTTATATCGTAATACTATATAACGTTATACGTATATCGTAATACCATATAACGTTGTACGTTATAACGTAATACTATATAACGTTATACGTTATATCGTAATTATATATAACGTTATACGTTATATCGTAATACTATATAACGTTATACGTTATATCGTAATACTATATAACGTTGTACGTTATAACGTAATACTATATAACGTCATACGTTATATCCTATTACTATATAACGTTATACGTTATAACGTAATACTATATAACGTTATACGTTATAACGTAATACCATATAACGTTGTACGTTATAACGTAATACTATATAACGTTATACGTTATATCGTAATACTATATAACGTTATACGTTATATCGTAATACTATATAACGTTATACGTTATAACGTAATACTATATAACGTTATACGTTATATCGTAATTATATATAACGTTATACGTTATATCGTAATACCATATAACGTTGTACGTTATAACGTAATACTATATAACGTTATACGCTATATCGTAATACCATATAACGTTGTACGTTATAACGTAATACTATATAACGTTATACGTTATATCGTAATACTATAATACGTTATACGTTATATCGTAATACTATATAACGTTATACGTTATAACGTAATACCATATAACGTTGTACGTTATAACGTAATACTATATAACGTCATACGATATATCCTATTACTATATAACGTTATACGTTATAACGTAATACTATATAACGTTATACGTTATAACGTAATACTATATAACGTTATACGATATATCGTAATACTATATAACGTTATACGTTATATCGTAATACTATATAACGTTGTACGTTATAACGTAATACTATATAACGTCATACGTTATATCCTATTACTATATAACGTTATACGTTATATCGTAATACTATATAACGTTATACGTTATATCGTAATACCATATAACGTTATACGTTATATACGTAACGTTATAACGTAACAATATAACGTTATACGTTATATCGTAATACTATATAACGTTATACGTTATATCGTAATACTATATAAACGTTGTACGTTATAAAGTAATACTATATAACGTTATACGTTATATCGTAATATATATAACGTTGTACGTTATATCGTAATACTATATAACGTTATACGTTATATCGTAATACTATATAACGTTGTACGTTATAACGTAATACTATATAACGTTATACGATATATCGTAATACTATATAACGTTATACGTTATATCGTAATACTATATAACGTTATACGTTATAACGTAATACTATATAACGTTATACGTTATAACGTAATACTATATAACGTTATACGTTATATCGTAATACTATATAACGTTATACGATATATCGTAATACTATATAACGTTATACGTTATATCGTAATACTATATAACGTTATACGTTATAACGTAATACTATATAACGTTATACGTTATATCGTATTATATAATATAACGTTATACGTTATATCGTAATACTATATAACGTTATACGTTATAACGTAATACTATATAACGTTATACGTTATATCGTAATACCATATAACGTTATACGTTATAACGTAATACTATATAACGTTATACGTTATATCGTAATACTATATAACGTTATACGTTATATCGTAATATTATATAACGTTATACGTTATAACGTAATACTATATAACGTTGTACGTTATAACGTAATACTATATAACGTCATACGATATATCCTATTACTATATAACGTTATACGTTATAACGTAATACTATATAACGTTATACGTTATATCGTAATACTATATAACGTTGTACGTTATAACGTAATACTATATAACGTTATACGTTATATCGTAATACTATATAACGTTATACGTTATAACGTAATACTATATAACGTTATACGTTATAACGTAATAACATATAACGTTATACGTTATATCGTAATACTATATAAACGTTGTACGTTATAACGTAATACTATATAACGTTATACGTTATATCGTAATACTATATAACGTTATACGTTATATCGTAATACTATATAACGTTATACGTTATAACGTAATACTATATAACGTTGTACGTTATAACGTAATACTATATAACGTTATACGTTATATCGTAATACTATATAACGTTATACGTTATATCGTAATACTATATAACGTTATACGTTATATCGTAATACTATATAACGTTATACGTTATAACGTAATACCATATAACGTTGTACGTTATAACGTAATACTATATAACGTTATACGATATATCCTAATACTATATAACGTTATACGTTATAACGTAATACTATATAACGTTATACGTTATATCGTAATACTATATAACGTTATACGTTATATCGTAATATTATATAACGTTATACGTTATAACGTAATACTATATAACGTTATACGTTATAACGTAATACTATATAACGTTATACGACATATCGTAATACTATATAACGTTATACGTTATATCGTAATACTATATAACGTTGTACGTTATAACGTAATACTATATAACGTTATACGATATATCCTATTACTATATAACGTTATACGTTATATCGTAATACTATATAACGTTATACGTTATATCGTAATACTATATAACGTTATACGTTATATCGTAATACCATATAACGTTGTACGTTATAACGTAATACTATATAACGTTATACGTTATATCGTAATACTATATAACGTTATACGTTATATCGTAATACTATATAACGTTATACGTTATAACGTAATACTATATAACGTTGTACGTTATAACGTAATACTATATAACGTCATACGATATATCCTATTACTATATAACGTTATACGTTATAACGTAATACTATATAACGTTATACGTTATAACGTAATACTATATAACGTTGTACGTTATAACGTAATACTATATAACGTTATACGTTATATCGTAATACTATATAACGTTATACGTTATAACGTAATACTATATAACGTTATACGTTATAACGTAATAATATATAACGTTATACGTTATATCGTAATACTATATAACGTTGTACGTTATAACGTAATACTATATAACGTTATACGTTATATCGTAATTCTATATAACGTTATACGTTATATCGTAATACTATATAACGTTATACGTTATAACGTAATACTATATAACGTTATACGTTATAACGTAATACTATATAACGTTATACGATATATCGTAATACTATATAACGTTATACGTTATATCGTAATACTATATAACGTTATACGTTATAACGTAATACTATATAACGTTATACGATATATCGTAATACTATATAACGTTATACGTTATATCGTAATACTATATAACGTTATACGTTATAACGTAATACTATATAACGTTATACGTTATATCGTAATACTATATAACGTTATACGTTATAACGTAATACTATATAACGTTATACGTTATATCGTAATACTATATAACGTTATACGTTATATCGTAATACTATATAACGTTATACGTTATATCGTAATACTATATAACGTTATACGTTATAACGTAATACTATATAACGTTATACGTTATATCGTAATACTATATAACGTTATACGTTATATCGTAATACTATATAACGTTGTACGTTATAACGTAATACTATATAACGTTATACGGTATATCGTTATATCGTAATACTATATAACGTTATACGTTATAACGTAATACTATATAACGTTATACGTTATAACGTAATACTATATAACGTTATACGTTATATCGTAATACTATATAACGTTGTACGTTATAACGTAATACTATATAACGTTATACGTTATATCGTAATACTATATAACGTTATACGTTATATCGTAATACTATATAACGTTATACGTTATAACGTAATAACATATAACGTTATACGTTATATCGTAATACTATATAACGTTGTACGTTATAATCGTAATACTATATAACGTTATACGTTATATCGTAATACTATATAACGTTATACGTTATATCGTAATACTATATAACGTTGTACGTTATAACGTAATACTATATAACGTTATACGTTATATCGTAATACCATATAACGTTGTACGTTATAACGTAATACTATATAACGTTATACGTTATATCGTAATACTATATAACGTTATACGTTATATCGTAATATTATATAACGTTGTACGTTATAACGTAATACTATATAACGTTGTACGTTATAACGAAATACTATATAACGTTATACGTTATATCCTATTACTATATAACGTTATACGTTATAACGTAATACTATATAACGTTATACGTTATAACGTAATACTATATAACGTTATACGACATATCGTAATACTATATAACGTTATACGTTATATCGTAATACTATATAACGTTGTACGTTATAACGTAATACTATATAACGTCATACGATATATCCTATTACTATATAACGTTATACGTTATATCGTAATACTATATAACGTTATACGTTATATCGTAATACCATATAACGTTATACGCTATATCGTAATACCATATAACGTTGTACGTTATAACGTAATACTATATAACGTTATACGTTATAACGTAATAATATATAACGTTATACGTTATATCGTAATACTATATAACGTTGATACGTTATAACGTAATACTATATAACGTTATACGTTATATCGTAATAATATATAACGTTGTACGTTATATCGTAATACTATATAACGTTATACGTTATATCGTAATACTATATAACGTTATACGTTATAACGTAATACTATATAACGTTATACGTTATATCGTAATTACTATATAACGTTATACGTTATATCGTAATACTATATAACGTTATACGTTATATCGTAATACTATATAACGTTATACGTTATAACGTAATAATATATAACGTTATACGTTATATCGTAATACTATATAACGTTGTACGTTATAACGTAATACTATATAACGTTATACGTTATAACGTAATACTATATAACGTTATACGATATATCCTAATACTATATAACGTTATACGTTATAACGTAATACTATATAACGTTATACGTTATAACGTAATACTATATAACGTTATACGTTATATCGTAATACTATATAACGTTGTACGTTATATCGTAATACTATATAACGTTATACGTTATATCCTAATACTATATAACGTTATACGTTATAACGTAATACTATATAACGTTATACGTTATATCGTAATACCATATAACGTTATACGTTATAACGTAATACTATATAACGTTATACGCTATATCGTAATACCATATAACGTTGTACGTTATAACGTAATACTATATAACGTTATACGTTATAACGTTATACTATATAACGTTATACGTTATATCGTAATACTATATAACGTTATACGTTATAAATGATACTATATAACGTTATACGTTATATCGTAATAATATATAACGTTATACGTTATATCGTAATACCATATAACGTTATACGTTATAACGTAATACTATATAACGTTATACGTTATATCGTAATACTATATAACGTTGTACGTTATAACGTAATACTATATAACGTTATACGTTATATCGTAATAACATATAACGTTATACGTTATATCGTAATACTATATAACGTTGATACGTTATAACGTAATACTATATAACGTTATACGTTATAACGTAATACTATATAACGTTATACGATATATCCTATTACTATATAACGTTATACGTTATATCGTAATACTATATAACGTTATACGTTATATCGTAATACTATATAACGTTATACGATATATCGTTATATATAACGTTATACGTTATAACGTAATACTATATAACGTTATACGTTATATCGTAATACTATATAACGTTATACGATATTGCGTAATACTATATAACGTTATACGTTATAACGTAATACCATATAACGTTATACGTTATAACGTAATACTATATAACGTTATACGATATATCGTAATACTATATAACGTTATACGTTATAACGTAATACTATATAACGTTATACGTTATAACGTAATACTATATACGTTATAATATCGTAATACTATATAACGTTATACGTTATATCGTAATACTATATAACGTTATACGTTATAACGTAATACTATATAACGTTATACGTTATAACGTAATACTATATAACGTTATACGTTATATCCTATTACTATATAACGTTATACGTTATAACGTAATACTATATAACGTTATACGTTATAACGTAATACTATATAACGTTATACGTTATAACGTAATACTATATAACGTTGTACGTTATATCGTAATACTATATAACGTCATACGATATATCCTATTACTATATAACGTTATACGTTACAACGTTATAACATATAACGTTATACGTTATTTCGTAATTCCATATAACGTTATACGTTATAACGTAATACTATATAACGTTATACGTTATATCGTAATACTATATAACGTTATACGATATATCGTACTATTATATAACGTTGTACGTTATAACGTAATACTATATAACGTTATACGTTATATCGTAATACTATATAACGTTATACGTTATATCGTAATATTATATAACGTTATACGTTATAACGTAATACCATATAACGTTGTACGTTATAACGAAATACTATATAACGTTATACGATATATCCTATTACTATATAACGTTATACGTTATAACGTAATACTATATAACGTTATACGTTATAACGTAATACTATATAACGTTATACGATATATCGTAATTACTTATAACGTTATACGTTATATCGTAATACTATATAACGTTGTACGTTATAACGTAATACTATATAACGTCATACGTTATATCCTATTACTATATAACGTTATACGTTATATCGTAATACTATATAACGTTATACGTTATATCGTAATACTATATAACGTTATACGTTATAACGTAATACTATATAACGTTATACGTTATATCGTAATACTATATAACGTTATACGTTATATCGTAATATTATATAACGTTATACGTTATAACGTAATACTATATAACGTTATACGTTATAACGTAATACTATATAACGTTATACGATATATCGTAATACTATATAACGTTATACGTTATATCGTAATATTATATAACGTTATACGTTATAACGTAATACTATATAACGTTATACGTTATAACGTAATACTATATAACGTCATACGATATATCATATTACTATATAACGTTATACGTTATAACGTAATACTATATAACGTTATACGTTATAACGTAATACTATATAACGTTATACGATATATCGTAATACTATATAACGTTATACGTTATATCGTAATACTATATAACGTTGTACGTTATAACGTAATACTATATAACGTTATACGTTATAACGTAATAACATATAACGTTATACGTTATATCGTAATACTATATATAACGTTGTACGTTATAAAGTAATACTATATAACGTTATACGATATATCCTATTACTATATAACGTTATACGTTACAACGTTATAACATATAACGTTATACGTTATTTCGTAATTCCATATAACGTTATACGTTATAACGTAATACTATATAACGTTATACGTTATATCGTAATACTATATAACGTTATCAGATATATCGTACTATTATATAACGTTGTACGTTATAACGTAATACTATATAACGTTATACGTTATATCGTAATACTATATAACGTTATACGATATATCGTAATATTACATAACGTTATACGTTATAACGTAATACCATATAACGTTGTACGTTATAACGAAATACTATGTAACGTCATACGATATATCCTATTACTATATAACGTTATACGTTATAACGTAATACTATATAACGTTATACGTTATAACGTAATACTATATAACGTTATACGTTATATCGTAATACTATATAACGTTATACGTTATATCGTAATACTATATAACGTTGTACGTTATAACGTAATACTATATAACGTCATACGATATATCCTAATACTATATAACGTTATACGTTATATCGTAATACTATATAACGTTATACGTTATATCGTAATACCATATAACGTTGTACGTTATAACGTAATACTATATAACGTCATACGATATATCCTACTACTATATAACGTTATACGATATATCGTAATACTACATAACGTTATACGTTATATCGTAATACTATATAACGTTGTACGTTATATCGTAATACTATATAACGTCATACGATATATCCTAATTACTATATAACGTTATACGTTACAACGTAATAACATATAACGTTATACGTTATTTCGTAATTCCATATAACGTTATACGTTATAACGTAATACTATATAACGTTATACGTTATATCGTAATACTATATAACGTTATACGATATACGTACTATTATATAACGTTATACGGTATAACGTAATACTATATAACGTTATACGTTATAACGTAATACTATATAACGTTATACGTTATAACGTAATACTATATAACGTTATACGATATATCGTAATACTGTATAACGTTATACGTTATATCGTAATACTATATAACGTTGTACGTTATAACGTAATACTATATAACGTCATACGATATATCCTATTACTATATAACGTTATACGTCATATCGTAATACTATATAACGTTATACGTTATATCGTAATACCATATAACGTTATACGCTATATCGTAATACCATATAACGTTGTACGTTATAACGTAATACTATATAACGTTATACGTTATATCGTAATACTATAATACGTTATACGATATATCGTAATATTATATAACGTTATACGCTATAACGTAATACCATATAACGTTGTACGTTATAACGAAATACTATATAACGTCATACGATATATCCTATTACTATATAACGTTATACGTTATAACGTAATACTATATAACGTTATACGTTATAACGTAATACTATATAACGTTATACGACATATCGTAATACTATATAACGTTATACGTTATATCGTAATACTATATAACGTTGTACGTTATAACGTAATACTATATAACGTCATACGATATATCCTATTACTATATAACGTTATACGTTATATCGTAATACTATATAACGTTATACGTTATATCGTAATACCATATAACGTTATACGCTATATCGTAATACCATATAACGTTGTACGTTATAACGTAATACTATATAACGTTATACGTTATAACGTTATAACATATAACGTTATACGTTATATCGTAATACTATATATAACGTTGTACGTTATAACGTAATACTATATAACGTTATACGTTATATCGTAATACTATATAACGTTGTACGTTATATCGTAATACTATATAACGTTGTACGTTATATCGTAATACTATATAACGTTATACGATATATCCTATTACTATATAACGTTATACGATATATCGTAATATTATATAACGTTATACGTTATAACGTAATACCATATAACGTTGTACGTTATAACGTAAATACTATATAACGTCATACGATATATCCTATTACTATATAACGTTATACGTTATAACGTAATACTATATAACGTTATACGTTATAACGTAATACTATATAACGTTATACGTTATATCGTAATACTATATAACGTTATACGTTATATCGTAATACTATATAACGTTGTACGTTATAACGTAATACTATATAACGTCATACGATATATCCTATTACTATATAACGTTATACGTTATATCGTAATACTATATAACGTTATACGTTATAACGTAATACCATATAACGTTGTACGTTATAACGAAATACTATATAACGTTATACGTTATATCGTAATACTATATAACGTTGTACGTTATAACGTAATACTATATAACGTTATACGATATATCCTAATACTATATAACGTTATACGATATATCGTAATACTATATAACGTTATACGTTATATCGTAATACTATATAACGTTGTACGTTATATCGTAATACTATATAACGTCATACGATATATCCTATTACTATATAACGTTATACGTTACAACGTTATAACATATAACGTTATACGTTATATCGTAATACCATATAACGTTATACGTTATAACGTAATACTATATATAACGTTGTACGTTCTAATTACTATATAACGTTATACGTTATATCGTAATTATATATAACGTTATACGTTATATCGTAATACTATATAACGTTATACGTTATAACGTAATACTATATAACGTTGTACGTTATAACGTAATACTATATAACGTTATACGATATATCGTAATACTGTATAACGTTATACGTTATATCGTAATACTATATAACGTTGTACGTTATAACGTAATACTATATAACGTCATACGATATATCCTATTACTATATAACGTTATACGTTATATCGTAATACTATATAACGTTATACGTTATATCGTAATACCATATAACGTTATACGCTATATCGTAATACCATATAACGTTGTACGTTATAACGTAATACTATATAACGTTATACGTTATATCGTAATTATATATAACGTTGTACGTTATATCGTAATACTATATAACGTTATACGTTATATCGTAATACTATATAACGTTGTACGTTATAACGTAATACTATATAACGTCATACGGTATATCCTATTACTATATAACGTTATACGTTATATCGTAATACTATATAACGTTATACGTTATAACGTAATACCATATAACGTTGTACGTTATAACGTAATACTATATAACGTTATACGTTATATCGTAATTATATATAAAGTTGTACGTTATATCGTAATACTATATAACGTTGTACGTTATAAAGTGATACTATATAACGTTATACGTTATATCGTAATTATATATAACGTTGTACGTTATATCGTAATACCATATAACGTTGTACGTTATAACGTAATACTATATAACGTTATACGCTATATCGTAATTCCATATAACGTTGTACGTTATAACGTAATACTATATAACGTTATACGTTATATCGTAATACTATAATACGTTATACGTTATATCGTAATACTATATAACGTTATACGTTATAACGTAATACCATATAACGTTGTACGTTATAACGTAATACTATATAACGTCATACGATATATCCTATTACTATATAACGTTATACGTTATAACGTAATACTATATAACGTTATACGTTATAACGTAATACTATATAACGTTATACGATATATCGTAGTACTATATAACGTTGTACGTTATAACGTAATACTATATAACGTTATACGTTATATCGTAATTCTATATAACGTTGTACGTTATATCGTAATACTATATAACGTTATACGTTATATCGTAATACTATATAACGTTGTACGTTATAACGTAATACTATATAACGTTATACGTTATATCGTAATACTATATACGTTATACGATATATCCTATTACTATATAACGTTATACGTTATATCGTAATACTATATAACGTTATACGTTATATCGTAATACCATATAACGTTATACGTTATAACGTAATACCATATAACGTTATACGTTATAACGTAATACTATATAACGTTATACGTTATAACGTAATAACATATAACGTTATACGTTATAACGTAATACTATATAACGTTGAACTCTATATACTATATAACGTTATACGTTATATCGTAATTATATATAACGTTATACGTTATATCGTAATACTATATAACGTTATACGTTATATCGTAATACTATATAACGTTGTACGTTATAACGTAATACTATATAACGTCATACGATATATCCTATTACTATATAACGTTATACGTTATAACGTAATAACATATAACGTTATACGTTATATCGTAATACCATATAACGTTATACGTTATAACGTAATACTATATATAACGTTGTACGTTATAACGTAATACTATATAACGTTATACGTTATATCGTAATTATATATAACGTTATACGTTATATCGTAATACTATATAACGTTGTACGTTATATCGTAATACTATATAACGTCATACGATATATCCTATTACTATATAACGTTATACGTTACAACGTTATAACATATAACGTTATACGTTATTTCGTAATTCCATATAACGTTATACGTTATAACGTAATACTATATAACGTTATACGTTATATCGTAATACTATATAACGTTATCAGATATATCGTACTATTATATAACGTTGTACGTTATAACGTAATACTATATAACGTTATACGTTATATCGTAATACTATATAACGTTATACGTTATATCGTAATATTATATAACGTTATACGTTATAACGTAATACCATATAACGTTGTACGTTATAACGTAATACTATATAACGTTATACGATATATCCTAATACTATATAACGTTATACGTTATAACGTAATACTATATAACGTTATACGTTATAACGTAATACTATATAACGTTATACGTTATATCGTAATACTATATAACGTTATACGTTATATCGTAATACTATATAACGTTGTACGTTATAACGTAATACTATATAACGTCATACGATATATCCTATTACTATATAACGTTATACGTTATAACGTAATACTATATAACGTTATACGTTATATCGTAATACCATATAACGTTGTACGTTATAACGTAATACTATATAACGTCATACGTTATATCCTACTACTATATAACGTTATACGTTATATCGTAATACTATATAACGTTATACGTTATATCGTAATACTATATAACGTTGTACGTTATAACGTAATACTATATAACGTTATACGATATATCCTATTACTATATAACGTTATACGTTATAACGTAATAACATATAACGTTATACGTTATATCGTAATACATATAACGTTATACGTTATAACGTAATACTATATAACGTTATACGTTATATCGTAATACTATATAACGTTATACGTTATATCGTAATATTATATAACGTTATACGGTATAACGTAATACTATATAACGTTATACGTTATAACGTAATACTATATAACGTTATACGTTATAACGTAATACTATATAACGTTATACGATATATCGTAATACTATATAACGTTATACGTTATATCGTAATACTATATAACGTTGTACGTTATAACGTAATACTATATAACGTCATACGATATATCCTATTACTATATAACGTTATACGTTATATCGTAATACTATATAACGTTATACGTTATATCGTAATACTATATAACGTTATACGCTATATCGTAATACCATATAACGTTGTACGTTATAACGTAATACTATATAACGTTATACGTTATAACGTAATAATATATAACGTTATACGTTATATCGTAATACTATATAACGTTATACGTTATAACGTAATACTATATAACGTTATACGTTATAACGTAATACTATATAACGTTATACGTTATAACCTAATACTATATAACGTTATACGTTATAACGTAATACTATATAACGTTATACGTTATATCGTAATACTATATAACGTTATACGTTATAACGTAATACTATATAACGTTATACGTTATATCGTAATACCATATAACGTTATACGTTATAACGTAATACTATATAACGTTATACGTTATATCGTAATACTATATAACGTTATACGTTATATCGTAATACTATATAACGTTATACGTTATAACGTAATACTATATAACGTTATACGTTATAACGTAATAATATATAACGTTATACGTTATATCGTAATACTATATATACGTTGTACGTTCTAAAATATACTATATAACGTTATACGTTATATCGTAATAATATATAACGTTATACGTTATATCGTAATACTATATAACGTTATACGTTATATCGTAATACTATATAACGTTGTACGTTATAACGTAATACTATATAACGTTATACGTTATATCGTAATACTATATAACGTTATACGTTATATCGTAATACTATATAACGTTGTACGTTATAAGTTATTACGTTATAACGTAATTACTATATATAACGTTATACGTTATATCGTAATACTATATAACGTTATACGTTATATCGTAATACTATATAACGTTATACGTTATAACGTAATACCATATAACGTTATACGTTATATCGTAATACTATATAACGTTATACGTTATATCGTAATACTATATAACGTTATACGTTATATCGTAATACTATATAACGTTATACGTTATAACGTAATACTATATAACGTTATACGTTATATCGTAATACTATATAACGTTATACGTTATATCGTAATACTATATAACGTTATACGTTATAACGTAATACCATATAACGTTGTACGTTATAACGTAATACTATATAACGTTATACGTTATATCGTAATATTATAAAGTTGTACGTTATATCGTAATACTATATAACGTTATACGTTATAACGTAATACTATATAACGTTATACGTTATATCGTAATTACTATATAACGTTGTACGTTATATCGTAATACTATATAACGTTATACGTTATAACGTAATACTATATAACGTTATACGCTATATCGTAATACCATATAACGTTGTACGTTATAACGTAATACTATATAACGTTATACGTTATATCGTAATACTATAATACGTTTTCCGATATATCGTAATATTATATAACGTTATACGTTATAACGTAATACCATATAACGTTGTACGTTATAACGTAATACTATGTAACGTTATACGATATATCCTAATACTATATAACGTTATACGTTATAACGTAATACTATATAACGTTATACGTTATAACGTAATACTATATAACGTTATACGACATATCGTAATACTGTATAACGTTATACGTTATATCGTAATACTATATAACGTTGTACGTTATAACGTAATACTATATAACGTTATACGATATATCCTATTACTATATAACGTTATACGTCATATCGTAATACTATATAACGTTATACGTTATATCGTAATACCATATAACGTTGTACGTTATATCGTAATACCATATAACGTTGTACGTTATAACGTAATACTATATAACGTTATACGTTATAACGTAATAACATATAACGTTATACGTTATATCGTAATACTATATAACGTTGTACGTTATAAAGTGATACTATATAACGTTATACGTTATATCGTAATACTATATAACGTTATACGTTATATCGTAATACTATATAACGTTATACGTTATATCGTAATACTATATAACGTTATACGTTATAACGTAATACTATATAACGTTATACGTTATATCCTAATACTATATAACGTTATACGTTATAACGTAATACTATATAACGTTATACGTTATATCGTAATTATATATAACGTTATACGTTATATACGTAATACTATATAACGTTATACGTTATATCGTAATACTATATAACGTTATACGTTATATCGTAATACTATATAACGTTATACGTTATAACGTAATACTATATAACGTTATACGTTATATCGTAATACTATATAACGTTATACGTTATAACGTAATACTATATAACGTTATACGTTATATCGTAATACCATATAACGTTATACGTTATAACGTAATACTATATAACGTTATACGTTATAACGTAATACTATATAACGTTATACGTTATATCGTAATACTATATAACGTTGTACGTTATAACGTAATACTATATAACGTTATACGTTATAACGTAATACTATATAACGTTGTACGTTATAACGTAATACTATATAACGTTATACGTTATATCGTAATACTATATAACGTTGTACGTTATAACGTAATACTATATAACGTTATACGATATATCGTAATACTATATAACGTTATACGTTATATCGTAATACTATATAACGTTATACGTTATAACGTAATACTATATAACGTTATACGTTATATCGTAATACTATATAACGTTATACGTTATATCGTAATACTATATAACGTTGTACGTTATAACGTAATACTATATAACGTTATACGTTATAACGTAATACTATATAACGTTATACGTTATATCGTAATACTATATAACGTTATACGTTATATCGTAATACTATATAACGTTATACGTTATAACGTAATACTATATAACGTTATACGTTATATCGTAATACTATATAACGTTATACGTTATAACGTAATACTATATAACGTTATACGTTATAACGTAATACTATATAACGTTATACGTTATATCGTAATACTATATAACGTTATACGTTATATCGTAATACTATATAACGTTATACGTTATAACGTAATACTATATAACGTTATACGTTATATCGTAATACTATATAACGTTGTACGTTATATCGTAATACTATATAACGTTATACGTTATATCGTAATACTATATAACGTTATACGTTATATCGTAATACTATATAACGTTATACGTTATAACGTAATACTATATAACGTTATACGTTATAACGTAATACTATATAACGTTATACGTTATATCGTAATACTATATAACGTTATACGTTATATCGTAATACTATATAACGTTGTACGTTATAACGTAATACTATATAACGTTATACGTTATATCGTAATACTATATAACGTTATACGTTATATCGTAATACTATATAACGTTATACGTTATAACGTAATACCATATATAACGTTGTACGTTATAACGTAATACTATATAACGTTATACGTTATATCGTAATACTATATAACGTTATACGTTATAACGTAATACTATATAACGTTATACGTTATAACGTAATACTATATAACGTTATACGTTATATCGTAATACTATATAACGTTATACGTTATAACGTAATACTATATAACGTTATACGTTATAACGTAATACTATATAACGTTATACGTTATATCGTAATACTATATAACGTTATACGTTATATCGTAATACTATATAACGTTGTACGTTATAACGTAATACTATATAACGTTATACGATATATACGTAATACTATATAACGTTATACGTTATATCGTAATACTATATAACGTTATACGTTATATCGTAATACTATATAACGTTATACGTTATATCGTAATACTATATAACGTTGTACGTTATAACGTAATACTATATAACGTTATACGTTATATCGTAATACTATATAACGTTATACGTTATATCGTAATACTATATAACGTTATACGTTATATCGTAATACTATATAACGTTGTACGTTATAACGTAATACTATATAACGTTATACGTTATATCGTAATACTATATAACGTTATACGTTATAACGTAATACTATATAACGTTATACGTTATATCGTAATACCATATAACGTTGTACGTTATAACGTAATACTATATAACGTTATACGTTATAATACCTATATAACGTTATACGTTATATTAATACTATATAACGTTATACGTTATAACGTAATACTATATAACGTTATACGTTATATCGTAATACTATATAACGTTATACGTTATAACGTAATACTATATAACGTTATACGTTATATCGTAATACTATATAACGTTGTACGTTATATCGTAATACTATATAACGTTATACGTTATAACGTAATACTATATAACGTTATACGTTATATCGTAATACTATATAACGTTATACGTTATAACGTAATACTATATAACGTTATACGTTATATCGTAATTATATATAACGTTGTACGTTATATCGTAATACTATATAACGTTATACGTTATAACGTAATACTATATAACGTTATACGTTATATCGTAATACTATATAACGTTGTACGTTATAACGTAATACTATATAACGTTATACGCTATATCGTAATACTATATAACGTTATACGTTATATCGTAATACTATATAACGTTATACGTTATAACGTAATACCATATAACGTTGTACGTTATAACGTAATACTATATAACGTTATACGTTATATCCTATTACTATATAACGTTATACGTTATAACGTAATACTATATAACGTTATACGTTATAACGTAATACTATATAACGTTATACGATATATCGTAATACTATATAACGTTATACGTTATATCGTAATACTATATAACGTTGTACGTTATAACGTAATACTATATAACGTTATACGATATATCCTATTACTATATAACGTTATACGTTATATCGTAATACTATATAACGTTATACGTTATATCGTAATACCATATAACGTTATACGCTATATCGTAATACCATATAACGTTGTACGTTATAACGTAATACTATATAACGTTATACGTTATAACGTAATAACATATAACGTTATACGTTATATCGTAATACTATATAACGTTGAACGTTCTAAAGTAATACTATATAACGTTATACGTTATATCGTAATTATATATAACGTTGTACGTTATATCGTAATACTATATAACGTTATACGTTATATCGTAATACTATATAACGTTGTACGTTATAACGTAATACTATATAACGTCATACGCTATATCCTATTACTATATAACGTTATACGTTATATCGTAATACTATATAACGTTATACGTTATATCGTAATACTATATAACGTTATACGTTATAACGTAATAATATATAACGTTATACGTTATATCGTAATACTATATAACGTTGTACGTTATAACGTAATACTATATAACGTTATACGTTATAACGTAATACTATATAACGTTATACGTTATATCGTAATACTATATAACGTTATACGTTATAACGTAATACTATATAACGTTATACGTTATAACGTAATACTATATAACGTTATACGTTATATCGTAATACTATATAACGTTGTACGTTATAACGTAATACTATATAACGTCATACGATATATCCTATTACTATATAACGTTATACGTTATAACGTAATACTATATAACGTTATACGTTATATCGTAATACCATATAACGTTGTACGTTATAACGTAATACTATATAACGTTATACGCTATATCGTAATACCATATAACGTTGTACGTTATAACGTAACACTATATAACGTTATACGTTATAACGTTATAACATATAACGTTATACGTTATATCGTAATACTATATATAACGTTGAACGTTATAAAGTGATACTATATAACGTTATACGTTATATCGTAATTATATATAACGTTATACGTTATATCGTAATACCATATAACGTTGTACGTTATAACGTAATACTATATAACGTTATACGTTATATCGTAATTATATATAACGTTGTACGTTATATCGTAATACTATATAACGTTATACGTTATAACGTTATAACATATAACGTTATACGTTATATCGTAATACTATATAACGTTGTACGTTATAATGTAATACTATATAACGTTATACGTTATAACGTAATACTATATAACGTTATACGATATATCCTATTACTATATAACGTTATACGTCATATCGTAATACTATATAACGTTATACGTTATATCGTAATACCATATAACGTTATACGCTATATCGTAATACCATATAACGTTGTACGTTATAACGTAATACTATATAACGTTATACGTTATATCGTAATACTATAATACGTTATCCGATATATCGTAATATTATATAACGTTATACGTTATAACGTAATACCATATAACGTTGTACGTTATAACGAAATACTATATAACGTCATACGTTATATCCTATTACTATATAACGTTATACGTTATAACGTAATACTATATAACGTTATACGTTATATCGTAATACCATATAACGTTATACGTTATAACGTAATACTATATAACGTTATACGTTATATCGTAATACCATATAACGTTATACGTTATAACGTAATACTATATAACGTTATACGTTATATCGTAATACTATATAACGTTATACGTTATATCGTAATACTATATAACGTTATACGTTATAACGTAATACTATATAACGTTATACGTTATAACGTTATAACATATAACGTTATACGTTATATCGTAATACTATATATAACGTTGTACGTTCTAAAGTGATACTATATAACGTTATACGTTATAACGTAATACTATATAACGTTATACGTTATATCGTAATACTATATAACGTTGTACGTTATAACGTAATACTATATAACGTTATACGATATATCCTATTACTATATAACGTTATACGTTATATCGTAATACTATATAACGTTATACGTTATATCGTAATACTATATAACGTTATACGTTATAACGTTATAACATATAACGTTATACGTTATATCGTAATACTATATAACGTTGTACGTTATAATGTAATACTATATAACGTTATACGTTATAACGTAATACTATATAACGATATACGATACATCCTATTGCTATATAACGTTATACGTTATAACGTAATACTATATAACGTTATACGTTATAACGTAATACTATATAACGTTATACGTTATATCGTAATACTATATAACGTTGTACGTTATATCGTAATACTATATAACGTCATACGATATATCCTATTACTATATAACGTTATACGTTACAACGTTATAACATATAACGTTATACGTTATTTCGTAATTCCATATAACGTTATACGTTATAACGTAATACTATATAACGTTATACGTTATATCGTAATACTATATAACGTTATACGTTATAACGTAATACTATATAACGTTATACGTTATATCGTAATACTATATAACGTTATACGATATATCGTAATATTATATAACGTTATACGTTATAACGTAATACTATATAACGTTATACGTTATAACGTAATACTATATAACGTTATACGATATATCGTAATATTATATAACGTTATACGATATATCGTAATACTATATAACGTTATACGTTATAACGTAATACTATATAACGTTATACGTTATAACGTAATACTATATAACGTTATACGTTATATCCTAATACTATATAACGTTATACGTTATAACGTAATACTATATAACGTTATACGTTATATCGTAATACTATATAACGTTGTACGTTATAACGTAATACTATATAACGTTATACGTTATATCGTAATACCATATAACGTTGTACGTTATAACGTAATACTATATAACGTTATACGTTATAACGTAATACTATATAACGTTATACGTTATATCGTAATACTATATAAACGTTGTACGTTATAACGTAATACTATATAACGTTATACGTTATATCGTAATACTATATAACGTTGTACGTTATATCGTAATACCATATAACGTTGTACGTTATAACGTAATACTATATAACGTTATACGTTATATCGTAATACTATATAAAGTTGTACGTTATATCGTAATACTATATAACGTTATACGTTATAACGTAATAACATATAACGTTATACGTTATATCGTAATACTATATAACGTTGTACGTTATAATGTAATACTATATAACGTTATACGTTATAACGTAATACTATATAACGTTATACGATATATCCTATTACTATATAACGTTATACGTCATATCGTAATACTATATAACGTTATACGTTATATCGTAATACCATATAACGTTATACGCTATATCGTAATACCATATAACGTTGTACGTTATAACGTAATACTATATAACGTTATACGTTATATCGTAATACTATAATACGTTATCCGATATAGCGTAATATTATATAACGTTATACGCTATAACGTAATACCATATAACGTTGTACGTTATAACGAAATACTATGTAACGTCATACGATATATCCTATTACTATATAACGTTATACGTTATAACGTAATACTATATAACGTTATACGTTATATCGTAATACTATATAACGTTGTACGTTATAACGTAATACTATATAACGTTATACGTTATATCGTAATACCATATAACGTTATACGCTATAACGTAATACTATATAACGTTATACGTTATATCGTAATACTATATAACGTTATACGATATATCGTACTACTATATAACGTTATACGTTATAACGTAATACTATATAACGTTATACGTTATAACGTAATAACATATAACGTTATACGTTATATCGTAATACTATATATAACGTTGAACGTTATAAAGTAATACTATATAACGTTATACGTTATAACGTAATACTATATAACGTTATACGTTATATCGTAATACCATATAACGTTGTACGTTATAACGTAATACTATATAACGTTATACGTTATATCGTAATACTATAAAACGTTATCCGATATATCGTAATATTATATAACGTTATACGCTATAACGTAATACCATATAACGTTGTACGTTATAACGAAATACTATGTAACGTCATACGATATATCCTATTACTATATAACGTTATACGTTATAACGTAATACTATATAACGTTATACGTTATAACGTAATACTATATAACGTTATACGACATATCGTAATACTGTATAACGTTATACGTTATATCGTAATACTATATAACGTTGTACGTTATAACGTAATACTATATAACGTCATACGATATATCCTATTACTATATAACGTTATACGTCATATCGTAATACTATATAACGTTATACGTTATATCGTAATACCATATAACGTTATACGTTATATCGTAATACTATATAAAGTTGTACGTTATATCGTAATACTATATAACGTTATACGTTATAACGTTATAACATATAACGTTATACGTTATATCGTAATACTATATAACGTTGAACGTTCTAAAGTAATACTATATAACGTTATACGTTATATCGTAATTATATATAACGTTGTACGTTATATCGTAATACCATATAACGTTGTACGTTATAACGTAATACTATATAACGTTATACGCTATATCGTAATACCATATAACCTTGTACGTTATAACGTAATACTATATAACGTTATACGTTATATCGTAATACTATAATACGTTATCCGATATATCGTAATATTATATAACGTTATACGCTATAACGTAATACCATATAACGTTGTACGTTATAACGAAATACTATGTAACGTCATACGATATATCCTATTACTATATAACGTTATACGTTATAACGTAATACTATATAACGCTATACGTTATAACGTAATACTATATAACGTTATACGACATATCGTAGTACTGTATAACGTTATACGTTATATCGTAATACTATATAACGTTGTACGTTATAACGTAATACTATATAACGTCATACGATATATCCTATTACTATATAACGTTATACGTCATATCGTAATACTATATAACGTTATACGTTATATCGTAATACCATATAACGTTATACGCTATATCGTAATACCATATAACGTTGTACGTTATAACGTAACACTATATAACGTTATACGTTATAACGTTATAACATATAACGTTATACGTTATATCGTAATACTATATATAACGTTGAACGTTCTAAAGTGATACTATATAACGTTATACGTTATATCGTAATTATATATAACGTTGTACGTTATATCGTAATACTATATAACGTTATACGTTATATCGTAATACTATATAACGTTGTACGTTATAACGTAATACTATATAACGTTATACGACATATCGTAATACTATATAACGTTATACGTTATATCGTTATACTATATAACGTTGTACGTTATAACGTAATACTATATAACGTCATACGATATATCCTATTACTATATAACGTTATACGTCATATCGTAATACTATATAACGTTATACGTTATATCGTAATACCATATAACGTTATACGTTATATCGTAATTCTATATAAAGTTGTACGTTATATCGTAATACTATACAACGTTATACGTTATAACGTAATACTATATAACGTCATACGGTATATCCTATTACTATATAACGTTATACGTTATGTCGTAATACTATATAACGTTATACGTTATATCGTAATACCATATAACGTTGTACGTTATAACGTAATACTATATAACGTTATACGTTATATCGTAATTATATATAAAGTTGTACGTTATATCGTAATACTATACAACGTTATACGTTATAACGTTATAACATATAACGTCATACGTTATATCGTAATACTATATAACGTTGTACGTTATAATGTAATACTATATAACGTTATACGTTATAACGTAATACTATATAACGTTATACGATACATCCTATTGCTATATAACGTTATACGTCATATCGTAATACTATATAACGTTATACGTTATATCGTAATACCATATAACGTTATACGCTATATCGTAATACCATATAACGTTGTACGTTATAACGTAATACTATATAACGTTATACGTTATATCGTAATACTATAATACGTTATCCGATATATCGTAATATTATATAACGTTATACGCTATAACGTAATACCATATAACGTTGTACGTTATAACGAAATACTATATAACGTCATACGATATATCCTATTACTATATAACGTTATACGTTATAACGTAATACTATATAACGTTATACGTTATATCGTAATACCATATAACGTTGTACGTTATAACGTAATACTATATAACGTTATACGTTATTTCGTAATTCCATATAACGTTATACGTTATAACGTAATACTATATAACGTTATACGTTATATCGTAATACTATATAACGTTATCAGATATATCGTACTATTATATAACGTTATACGGTATAACGTAATACTATATAACGTTATTGTTGAGGTTATTCGTTGAATAGAACAGAGACGCGTGGATAAATTATAAGATAGGAAAAATATATTTAAGATATAAACGTGAAAGTACAAATATGAGCTGATCCAGATCCGCACGCTAACAGTGTTACTCTCTAACTGAACAAATCCTAGAAGTCACCGTTGCCTATCGATGGCTTCAAGGTGCCACAGTATTGTGTTGTCAACAAAATTTGGTTAGCAACCGATCGAAACAGTGTCGTCCGTCCTTCGGCTGTTAGTTTACATAGGAAAAAACTATTGACTTCGTCAAGACCTTCACAAATACATTTGTCAACCGCCTTTCTCTTAACGAATCCTGATGTAGAGTTTTTCTTTTGGAAGTAACTACTTCAACACCCTCCCCCAAAAACTCTACATCGTTACAAACAATTACCTTTTAATATCTGTTTTACTTTTCATACCTAACTTTTGTCTCAGATATTCAAATCTTGGTTTTGCGCAACGCTTTTGTACATATATCTGCCAGTTGCTCTTCTAATGCCGTTCGTTCCATTTCTACTCGCGCTAAACACGCTTTATACCTTTCCGCGGTAAGTCGCATTTCTTCCTCTACAGTAATCTTTGCCTCTCTGATCATAGCATTTATTTTCGCGTCACTATCAGCGATCACTCTTTTTACTCTTTCCTCACATTCGGTACGGCAAGCTGCCAATGTTTCTCTCATAACAGCTTCTGCATTTGCTACTAATTTATCGGCATGTTGTTTAATTCGTTTCGTTTCTTCTTCGATCATTTTGCCCGCAGCTTCTTTTTACTTCTGATACTTCTTTGTCTCTTGCTATCGTTAATGCTCGTCTAACACGTTCTTCTTTCTCAACGCGTGTCCTGTTCATCGTATCGATCTCTTTCTTTAACGATTCTACTTCATTTTGTACAACTATCATTTGACGAGATAATTCATCAACCTTTGATGTTAATTCTAGATTTGCTTGACGCAATTCTTGCCTGCCTTCTTCTCGTAATTGATCTTCACGTTCTTGAGATATACGACCAACATCTTCATTTCCAGAAGTACTACCCGACATTCGAGACTCTTCAAATTTACTCTTTTCTTCTTCTACTGTTTTCGCCAGTTCTTCAAACTGAGTCTTGTATTTTTCGCTATTTTTCTTATTTGAATCTCTTTATTCTTTATGTCATTCAAGACTACTTCTTTATCACCAAGCTCTTTTCTTAATGTTACTAAATCCTTAGCTTTCAAAGAAGAGTCAGCAAGAGCTTCGTTTAAGTCCACCGGTAATTTTTCCGCTACGTACGTTACTGGGTTATCATAAAAAATCGGTTCGTTTGATCTTACCTCTATCTCTCAATTGTCTCACATTCTCCTCACTCTCATACGTACATGCTCTATCGCTCTGTGCACACACATCTTCGCGCTCGACAATTTTCGGTAAACTTAGCCGTTCGTCCCATAACTGTAGCGTGTCCGCGTTTGACTCCGCTCTATTACTAAAATTGCCAAGCTGACGGTAAAATAACTCGCATATCGACCTTATATAAATTTCCGGTACTAGAACCTCTTGCTATTATTTTCTGGTTTTGCACAAACATACAATTTTTCCTTTCTCTAAAATACAGAAATCTATGCCTCTCTTTGCGACCGATCTAATGGAGAATAGATTTCTTTTCATACCTGGTACATACAAGACATCATTCATTGTACATGCTACCCATTTGCCGTCCACAAAAGTCTCTACTTCGATGTTTCCTTTGCCGCACGCATCCATGAACGTACCATCGCCGATCTCTATCTTCATCCTGTTCTCGAATTTTTCGAGGACGCTGAACTCATTCTTGTCGTCCTGTCATCGTGATCCGTAGCTCCTGAGTCGATTATCCAAACATCATGGTTTGCCGCTTGCATCTCCGAGGTGCTTCCTAATAGGCCAATTCTGCTGTGATCTTGATTTTGTTTTCTGGGTTCCCGGTTATCTCCACTGTTGTTTCCTTTATTGTTTTTAAAACAATTTTTGCTGGTGTGGCCTTTCTTTTTGCATATAAAGCATCTATAGCAATCCTTTCTTAGATGGCCAACTTTTCCACAGTTGAAACAACTTGGTCCTTGTTTTTCGTTTACCTGCCTTTGCTTTTCCCTTTTGTAATTGTTGCCTTTCGTTACCAGCGCCACCGATGATTCCTGGTCGTCTTTCTTCCATCTGTTTTCTTCCATCATCAGCCTGGTACTAAGTCTCTCTAAGGTCTTTTTTCTTCTTCCACCGAATCCCAAGCACTGTGAAAGTGGTCAAATTTATCTGGTAACACCGATAGAATGCGCGTTATTAGCATTTTTTCGCCAATCTCACTCCCAAGGGCTTTCATCTTCGCCGCTATTAATTCCAACTTTGATAAGTTGTAAAGACACGTTTTCAGATTCTTCCCATTTAAAATTGAAGAACTGCTTCTGGACCAAATTTAGATTCTCATCTGACTTCATGTCATATACTGTATTTAACTTCTTCCACATTTCATGTGCTGTTGTGCAACACAAGAGAAGATCCAATGGTTTCCTTCCTACCGAGGTCACGATTAGTTTCTGCGCTAACCGATCTGCCTTCAAAAATCTCTGACGGGCGACTTCTTTCTCCGCGCCGTTACCTGGATGACGCAGATTCCCTTCACATACGTTTATCAGGTCTTCATCTTCCGTCAAAAGTATACGCATAACGAAACGCCACTGGAGCCAATTTTCTTCGCCACGTAACATCTCGATCTTCGCACTTGCTGATTCCATTTTATCACTATCAATTACACTTAGCACAACACTTTAACTATTTATTCACTTTGCGTTGCTATCTTATAATTTACAGCTCTGGGCCCATAACCTGTTGAGGTTATTCGTTGAATAGAAACAGAGAGCGTGGATAAATTATAAGATAGGGGAAAATATATTTAAGATATAAACGTGAAAGTACAAATATGAGCGCTGATCCAGATCCGCACGCTAACAGTGTTACTCTCTAACTGAACAAATCCTAGAAGTCACCGTTGCCTATCGATGGCTTCAAGGTGCCACAGTATTGTGTTGTCAACAAAATTTGGTTGCAACCGATCGAAACAGTGTCGTCCGTCCTTCGTCTTTAGTTTACATAAGAAAAACTATTGACTTCGTCAAGACCTTAACAAATACATTTGTCAACCGCCTTTCTCTTAACGAATCCTGATGTAGAGTTTTTCTTTTGAAGTAACTATTTCAACAGTTATACGTTATAACGTTATAACATATAACGTTATACGTTATATCGTAATACTATATATAACGTTGAACGTTCTAAAGTGATACTATATAACGTTATACGTTATATCGTAATTATATATAACGTTGTACGTTATATCGTAATACTATATAACGTTATACGTTATATCGTAATACTATATAACGTTGTACGTTATAACGTAATACTATATAACGTTATACGACATATCGTAATACTGTATAACGTTATACGTTATATCGTTATACTATATAACGTTGTACGTTATAACGTAATACTATATAACGTCATACGATATATCCTATTACTATATAACGTTATACGTCATATCGTAATACTATATAACGTTATACGTTATATCGTAATACCATATAACGTTATACGCTATATCGTAATACCATATAACGTTGTACGTTATAACGTAATACTATATAACGTTATACGTTATATCGTAATTATATATAACGTTGTACGTTATATCGTAATACTATATAACGTTATACGTTATATCGTAATACTATATAACGTTGTACGTTATAACGTAATACTATATAACGTCATACGGTATATCCTATTACTATATAACGTTATACGTTATATCGTAATACTATATAACGTTATACGTTATATCGTAATACCATATAACGTTGTACGTTATAACGTAATACTATATAACGTTATACGTTATATCGTAATTATATATAAAGTTGTACGTTATATCGTAATACTATATAACGTTATACGTTATAACGTTATAACATATAACGTTATACGTTATATCGTAATACTATATAACGTTGAACGTTCTAAAGTGATACTATATAACGTTATACGTTATATCGTAATTATATATAACGTTGTACGTTATATCGTAATACCATATAACGTTGTACGTTATAACGTAATACTATATAACGTTATACGCTATATCGTAATACCATATAACGTTGTACGTTATAACGTAATACTATATAACGTTATACGTTATATCGTAATACTATAATACGTTATCCGAT
>JAFJHM010000044.1:452500-615284 GCA_019201815.1 Bombus balteatus | reverse complement strand
GATAATAGAAATAAAAGAAAAAGCACTAAAAAGAGCAACAAGATATGAAGAGAAAGCCCTAGAATCAAAAAAGGAATTAGTAAAGGAGTGTATAAAGGAAAGAGAGAGAAACTGGGGAAATGGCCAGGCAGGAAAAAGGGTAAGAAAGAGAAAGAAGGGACTAGAAGAGGTGAGAAAGGGAGGGACACAGATAACAAGAAAGGGGCAAGAAAGGACGACAGCAGACCAGATTATAGAGGAAAGAAAAAAGAGAGAAGCAGAAGAGAGGGGGAAAAGGATAAGGGAATCCAAATATAATATACACTACGGAAATATAGCCAAAGAAAAATTACCAAACTACCTAGAAGGGAGGACGAAATGGAAAGACAGAAGAATATTGGCAAGATTCAGATATGGAAACGAGCATAGCAAGGGAATACTGGAAGGAAGAGGGAGAAAAAAGATGCAGACTATGCAAAAGGAATGAAGAAGATCTGAGGCATGTAATAGAATAATGCGAAATAACGGGAGGACCAAAGGACATAGGGAAAGTACTAAATGAGACGGGAGAAGGCTTAGCAGAACTGAAAGCAGTAATAGAGAAGAGAAGAGCAAACGACAGGAAGGATGCACAGCAAGGAGACTAAAGCCCAAAGTTGCAATAATTTTTAGTCATTAGTGGTTAATTTGTAGTTCCTAGTTTTAGTTTTTAGAGAATAGAATAACTAAGGTAGTGCAATAGATTTATTGTTGGCAGCGGATTAGGCGACCGTGCTTATGCTTTTATCCTAAGTTCTTCTCCCTTGTCCTGTAATATCTGCATTTTACGAACAGTTAATTAAATACCCACCATAAATAGTGAAACTCCTTTAATTCCGTTGTAAACACATAAAAAAAATTGTTAATTTTTTTTTACTAAACTATATTTCGTTTATTTATCTTACATATGTAAGATCGTAAATCTCAGGATAATTCAGGGATCGATTCTGTAGTCTGAAAATCGAGAATCGATTTTCCACGTCCTAAACTACCACTCTTCTTCTGTCAATCTTCAATACTCTAAATACTAATTTCCTTCTTGTGACCGTGTCTATCTCTAATGCTCGAAATCCTTCTTCTTCTCTAACCGTCCGTCTGTGTACTGACTGTTTGGCAAATCGACTATCCGTAACGACAAATAAAGTCACATTGTCCGTTAAACAGAGAACGTCCTTTTGTTTATCCGCCTTTGAACTCTTAGGGAGTTTACATATATATGTAGGAATGTTATATTATTAGTTTGTAGGTAACAATATAATTAATACAATGTCGTTTGCGCTCACACGAAATCGAATATAACACCCCGTTTCGCGTATTCGTTACTCACTACTTCACACGACAACGATAAACGATTTACAGTACTTACATACTCTACAAAATTACGTCCAAAAACATATAACATTTGCGAAGTTCCATTTATGCCTGATTCGAGAAATTCTACTAAAATATCCAGATGAAAATACATGTAGCAATAAGTCTGGAGGCCAAATTGCATCCAAATATAATCTCTTACGACTGGTTTCAAGACACTTTCCATCAAAATACACCAATGCAGCAGAATGGTCAGCGGAAAAATATGGTTTGCAGCAAACAAAATACGAGCCGAAACACGATTCCAATGTAAAGATTGTAACATTGGATTATGCATTCAACCCTGCTTTGAATTATATCATATGAGAAAAGATTATTGAAGATTATTAAAATAGTTATAATTATTAATATTATTGTTCGGCTGGTGTGCCGGTCAGCCGCCTCAAGGAAAAGCCCAGGAAAAGCCGGCTCTGTGCTTCGTTCTACGACTCGGGTGTCACACACTCAAGAAGGTCTCACGCTCAGAAGGAGTAATAGAGGATAAGCTGAACATCCTACATGCCCCAGCTATCTAAACAATAGCCAAATAGTAACGGAATAGTCGCCTCTGATATACACCAGATGACAACCTCTCCAGAGGGATTAAAACCTCAGTATAAACCCTTTAGATTGAAGTATTAGATTCAACTAGAATCAAACATGATATAAACTCTTATAATCCAAGTTACAGTACCACACCAAAATAATTTACTTATAATTCTCAAAGAGAATTGATTGTAAATAGTCTACCAGATATATAAAAAAAAATTAGCGTTCAACACCTTTTTCCTTTGAACCGTTACTCTGTTGGATTTTCATAATAAATGTAGTAACTTGATTGGTTCTTAGAGGAAAGGACAAGTGAAAGTTGCTTTAATTGTTAACAAGGTGATATGGTTAGTATATTTGATAACAATAAATGTAACAACAAAGCGTGACGGAATATCCGGTGATGAACAATGTTCACGTGCTCGTTCGGCTTAGCGGCTTTTTACACTCGACACTTTCGACGTGTGCTCTTCAAATCTCCGTAAAGGACTACTTTTGTCCTTAGGTCGTTTCTCGGTCCTCTCGGAGAGACGACCCCCTACTACGCTCGGATCACGCCACCGTTCGCGCCTATGATCATGCATATCGCATTTCTCTTAAAAACTAAACAAACTGAGATCGATGTTTCTGGAAGTCGCTGCTAGCCGGCAACCATGCGCTTGTAACGTCAATTGACATCAGAGACCAGGCCACACACCACGGACAGGATGGCACCCAGATGTCTGCATATCCTTGGCGCGGGCCCTCAATAGTCTTAAGTGCCCACCAGGGGCCTTGGCATTTTCATAGTCAAGGTCCTTCCGTTTACGTTTATTGTCCACCGCGTGTTAGGTTAGAAAGTCGGTTTTCTCCACATCTGGCATGTTCCGTTGGCAACTTTCTCGCGAGGGCGGCTAAAACCCTTCCTGGTGCACCAACCGTCCTATTGCCCAATCAGGGACAGTGTCTACTGCCCTCACTTCCTAGTTCCGTGTCCTTAGACACACCCACCCCTAGCCTTCCTCAGACACAGTATAGTCAATAAGACTCACTTATTCGGTATCCTTAGAATAGTCAACATGGTTGGAGTGCGTGTTACAATAAAGATTGTTAATTGTTGTGTTACGACTCAACTATATTTTATTTTCACCAACCAACCCTAAAAATTACGTGACATTTTGGCGATCCTGCCAGGATCCATCAACTTCAAGAAAACGAAATTACGCATTTCGGGCTACGGTCATCTTTGAAGATTGAGGATCAGCGGACCACTGTAACAGATCAGACACTTTTGACGTTTTGACAAAGGAACACCGCAACGGAACCTTTCCTACGGGGTTAAACGATCAAGGTGAGCAAACTTTGGATTCTTTTGCCAAATATAGAACGAGCAGAGACAGCACAATTAGTATAATAATGGCAACGCCACGAGAAGATAAAATTGAAACTGTTAATACTGCCTCTGCAACCGGAGTTATGGATAATTCAACCCGTGCCATACTTGAGCAAATCGAGCTTCTTGCGCGACGAATGGAAGAGGCGCAACGAATAGCCGATAGTGAAAACAAAGAACGTGCAGCGGAGATAGAATTATTAGGGAAACGTATCTCCAGAATAAATTTAGGACGTGACGCTACTACCGAATTAGGCTCCCTTGTTACGATGGATGAATATAATACCAGCGATATTCAGAGAAAGCGACCACCTGTAAAACCTAACGATCAATCCTTCTATCAATTAACTAAAACAGAATTAGGAGAGTTCGACGAGGCAATATGGTTACGGAAAATCGACAACATATTACGAAATAACAAGAAAGTAGGTATAGGAGACAACACGTTTACAGAATTAGAAAAGAACCAGATCAAACTTATACTTATATATTTCAATGATACCCGATACCCTGTCATTTTCGCGTGGGACCTAATCCAAGAATTAACCGAGGAAGAGATAGAGAAAATAATTCAGGAAAATCATAACGGTACGATAGGACATTTAGGGGTACAAAAGACATACCAAAGAATAAAAGAACGATATAAAATTCCATATTTATTGAATAAAGTCGAAGAGTTTATAAAGAGATGCGAAGCCTGTCAAAAGGAGAAATTAACGCGGATTAGACCAAAAGAAGAACCAATAATATCTGACACACCATTACAACCTAACGACAAAATTGCTATGGACATCATAGGACCTATGACCAAAACTAAGAAAGGGAATCAATTTATACTCTCAATACATGACGAACTGACAAAATACTTGATCCTAGTACCACTAAAAACACAACGGACGGAATCCATAATAAATGCACTCTTAGAACACTACATTTACATATTTTCTGCACCCAAAACAATTCTAACAGACCAGGGACAAAACTTCATTAGTGAACTCATGTTAAAATTCGAAGAGGCATTTAAGATTAAACACATTAAAACCACTAGCTTTCACCCTCAGTCAAATGGATCTCTAGAAAGAACACATGCCGTAGTAAAAGATTTAATCCGTACAAGTCTGCATGATAATAATGATAAAGAATGGGATGAGGTATTAAACTTCATATGTTTGGGTTATAACACAGCCGTACACGAAGGTACCGGATTTTCACCTTTTAAACTAACGTTCGGTAGAGACGCAAACCTACCATCGGCAATCGCGAAAACTTCGAATTTAACTTACAATGATATGTTCTCACTCTGGCAAAAGCAATTAAATAAATATTTAGATATCGCGAGAAAAACATTAATAAACAGTAAGAAACGATACCTTCGAGACCAGAAAAGAAAGATAGTTCGAACTCAAACGGTATTTAAAGAAGGAGATTTTGTATTAATCCATAATGATCACAAAAGGGACAAATTAGACACTGAATGGTTAGGACCATACAGAATCCACTCTGTCAAAACCCCTTATTACGAAATCTTAATTGACAATATTATAAAGAAAATACACGGTAATCGTTTAAAACCTTACTTTCCGGGTCGACACTCCTCTTTGTCGGAATAATGTCCGCGCAAATAAATATTATACCACTAGAAGGAAACTCTGTATTCGTAGAAAACATAAGAAAAGGATATTTGTATAGTGATACTGCCAATATTATTGTAGGATTAGACACTAGCGACATACACGAGCAAATAAACACGATAGAATTACATAAATCGACAATAAACTCACGCGCAATCAGCAAAGAATACGCTGAAGAGTTAGACGGATTACAAACTCGTATCAATAACCTGAAACAACTCGCAAAACACTTGAAAGCGTTAATACACGCCCGATGGAAATAGCCACAATGCTAAGTCCCCACCAAGCGCCCCGGTCGCAACATCCAACATCTATACCCCAACCGACTCATACCACCTCGAAGAAGAAGAGGAATCAGCTGTGATATTCAAGCCAGGCCGAGTCCGATTCCACAAAAGTCTCCTGAGGAAAACTTGAGGGACCAAGTTCAATCTAAGAAGGGGGGTATGTAACGTCAATTGACATCAGAGACCAGGCCACACACCACGGACAGGATGGCACCCAGATGTCTGCATATCCTTGGCGCGGGCCCTCAATAGTCTTAAGTGCCCACCAGGGGCCTTGGCATTTTCATAGTCAAGGTCCTTCCGTTTACGTTTATTGTCCACCACGTGTTAGGTTAGAAAGTTGGTTTTCTCCACATCTGGCATGTTCCGTTGGCAACTTTCTCGCGAGGGCGGCTAAAACCCTTCCTGGTGCACCAACCGTCCTATTGCCCAATCAGGGACAGTGTCTACTGCCCTCACTTCCTAGTTCCGTGTCCTTAGACACACCCCCCCCTAGCCTTCCTCAGACACAGTATAGTCAGTAAGACTCACTTATTCGGTATCCTTAGAATAGTCAACATGGTTGGAGTGCGTGTTACAATAAAGATTGTTAATTGTTGTGTTACGACTCAACTATATTTTATTTTCACCAACCAACCCTAAAAATTACGTGACACGCTCGTCGATACATTGTATGCCCCTCGTCGGGCAGACAGAGCGATTCGCCTGTGACATTGTAGGACCGCAAGCGACGGCCAGAGACGCGATCTATACTAAAACCTCGCAGCGTAACAAAACGCACACCTCTCCCTTTTCCGATACTACATAAATTCTATTACTGTTACGACCGTTCACGGAGTAAATTCTCGCTACGATTCGTATAATCGACGCCGCGAATTAGTCGTTTCCCTGTTTCGGTTAAGATAACAGAGGTGGTTTAATGAATTTAACACTGTATTAACAGGTTAATATAACTTGTATATTTAATAACAATTTGATAACAATAAAGCGACACAAATTATTTGGTGATAAATAATGTTAATGTGTTACAGAAGTTGACTCGACTTTGTGATATCTCTGGATATGTTCGTTGGACTTAGTGACTTTATTCATCAGACCTCTCGACGTATGCTGTTTGGATCCTCAAAAGAGACTAATTGTCCTTCTATCATTTCTTTGTCTTCTCAAGGAGACGACCCCCACTACGCTCGGATCACGCCACCGATCGCGCCTATGATCACGTATGCCACCTTCTTTGTGTGGATAAAATAACGGTCCGAAATCGACGTTTCTCGAACTTGGTGCTTGGTGACAACTGTGCGCTTGTCACGATCGGCACTCTTCAATATCCGATGGACCGATGATGGAAATAAATATTCGGCGGCCTTGGCGACAAAGTATATCGCCGAAGTGCCTAATGAGTCATCGATATCCCAACGGTCCTTCCGCCGAATGTTCTAGAAGAAAAGGGATGTGCGGCAACGGTCACGTACGCCTACAGCGTAGTGGGGATATTGAGGGGTGACAAACAGAAAAGAAACAGATCTCACAGAAAGTCAAATTGTAAGAGCTTCAGTCTTGGAAAGTCACGGCTGGAGCTCAGATCTAAATCGCAGTCAGTGTAAATTCAAAGTTCAAGAAATAAATCCTCTCGTTTTTTTTTCGCTACATTTTATTTTGTTCTTGTCTAAGCTACCCCTTTTTTATTTTACGTGACACGCTCGTCGATACATTGTATGTTTTCCGTCGGGCAGATAAGACGATCTGCCTGCGACACTGTAGGGCCGCGAGCGACGGTTAGAAATACGACCTATACTGAGTCTCGTGGCGTAACAATTACTATATACAAAGTTTAATTTCTTCACCTTATTTGTAAAACGTTCGAATTGCGACGCGAGGAGATTGTCACGTAAAATAAAAAAGGAGTAGCTCAGACGAAAAGAAAAATGAAATGTAACAAAAATACAAGAGAATTTATTTCTTGAACTCTGGGTTTACACTGACTGCGATTTGGTTCTGAGCTCCAGTCGTGACTTTCCAAGACTGAAGCTCTTACAGTTTGACTTTCGGTAGGATCTGTTTCTTCTTTGTTTGTCACCCCTCAATATCCCACTACGCTGTAGGTGTCACGTAAAATAAAAAAGAAATTTAAAAAAAAAGAAACTTTTATTTTTTATTTGTTTGCAATACACTTCCGAGCTCTAGGCGTGACTGTTCAAGACTGACTGGGATGATGTTTAGGGGGTGTATTTAAATTCTTTTATTCGTTGAAGTGGGAATAGGCCTTGATCATATGTCTCTGGGAACGGATAGAGTGACCGGATGTTATCCCGATGGTCACTCATGTTAACGCGCTTGGAATTTCGCTATCTTATCGTTTTGTTTAGTCGGATTTCGTCTGTGGCATTCCGTATGTGACATAGGCGTAGGCGACCGTTGCCGGGGCAATTTTGAAGGTTAAAGGTGTGAAGTCCAAAAATATACGTTAAAAATGAAAATTAGCGAACGAAATAGAAAAAAGCCTATGATGTTTGTAAGAATGCGAATAATTACATTGTAATTTGCTAATAACTCTGGTTGTTGAATGAGATTTTCAATTGGAAAAAAAGTACAAAAGTAAATTAAAAAAATATTAAGTTGTAATTGCATTTTAGGTAAGCATAGTCCGAGATATCATGTGTATAAATATATCGTGAACTCTTACTATTGCCTTGGAGTCTAGAATCGATCCTGTAAGCAGTTCCCCCACTTCACACCCTGTATACTCACCATACAGTGTCCATTTTCATTGTAAAAATATTTAATTATTTTTACTAGGGAACAGAGCGAAAAATTTCATTAGTTTTTTTGCTGCAATTAATATACATATATCCTTCCTTCACGAAGAAGTATGTGTGTCAGCGAGATTGCTTGCCTTGTACGACCTCACTACGTCACGCTTGCATTTAATTTGCAAGGACCTGCGGTATAGTAAGGGAGCGATATATGACACACGGTTGGTATTTATCATAACACGAACTGTTGATAATTACTTACGTTACATCCCCGGTGAGGTTACATCAGGTGACAGGAAATAAGATAATCTGTAATGTTGGAGTTTGTAGTGTACTTGATTTGCAGTGAAAGGAAAAGTGCAGCTTCTGGAAAAACCGAAAAAGCTAGAAAATAAAGTTCAAAATTCTGTAGCAATGTTATCAGGATTTCAGGACGATTAGAAGCGTACGTTGTAACATGCGTAGCTGTGTTGTAACCTACACCCTACATCCATGTTACGTATAGTATCCACCACAAAAATATAGGTTTAAACACGGGTTAATATTGATTATCTTATTTTGTTATTTAACTATTTTTATTAAATCTAGCTATGGTAGCTTCTTCTTGCGCCTACTTTCATCTATCAATTTATTAACGCTATTTTATTGAAACTACGTAATATACTTTTTATATCTCTGAATTATACTATTATTAATAATTTCTTCTTATTTTATCTAAATAATGCAATAAATTATACAGACACAATATATCAATTGTAATAAATAATATGAAAATATTGTGATATAAGAAAACAATAACGTACTAGTAAATATTATTCAAATAAACATTTCTAAGACATTTTTTATTAATATATGAGATATCAATAAGAACATTGAGATGTATCTTAACAAGTCTCTAATATTTATTGATGTCTTTATTAACTCCCTTTTCTTTGACTTTGACGTTTTAAAGTCCTTCTATGTACATACATAAGTATGGCAGAAAATACTAACCTAAGAAAGATGAATCATTTTTTGCAAATGATAATGATACATAATTCAATACGTATTTGTTAATTTAGTTATAATATTTTATTTAAAATTATTAATATATCATACTTCAATCATTTAAGTCATTTTATTCAGTATAAATTTTAGTATCGAGTGAATGTTATTTCACATTTCTTTATAACAATTATGTTTTCGAGGAAATTATGTTACACCTAAGCATTATAGTAATTTTTTACATTAATGTTTACGACTATACAAGCTATTTTTAATTATACGATACTATTTTTTATTAAGTAATTTTATTATTATGAAATACTGATTAAAAGAGTACCTCTTTCTTATACAACCTTTTTACCAGAAATTATTTCATTAAACGTTTATTTTAGGCGAATATCAAACTGATGAAGCTGAAGCACAAGAGAATATATAACAATTATAAATTGTAACACATATTAAAGGTATAAACTATAACGTATAATAAAATTAAGGCTAATATGTGATATACCAACAAATAATGATTTTGCTGACTTTTTAATATGTTGTCGGATGAGTCCCAAACAACTTCTTTCTTTCATATAATCCATGGACGGTTCCAACTTCAAAAAGTTCATTAGCAAAAAATCGTTGATACCACTATGGAGTGTATCCGCGGCAACATGCGTGCAATATTAGTTGCTGGGCGCCTTACGAGCACGGAGCAGCCGGATGCAAAACTTAACTCTTACTTTTTGTTTATAATATATACGGGGTGTCCATTAACGATTGCTGAAGGATCGACGGCAATTTAACGTAGTAGCCGAAAAATCAACAGTGTCCAGGTTTGCGTCACCAAGTCGTACGTTTCGTAGGGTAAGCAAACATTGTATCACTTACAAAGCAGCTGCATTTCTTTTTCATCCCCTTGTGTTTCCAGATTGAAACGTTAGACATATGAGCCGCTTAATACAAAAGTAGTGTAAGTCAAAAAAGTTAATTACTTGATAATGGGGGATAAAGTAAAAATCTTATAAGGGATCGAGTGAACGATTGCTACTTATTCCGCTATCCACCAGGAAACTAATAAAGATATATTTACAGAGCTTCTGCACAAAACAGAATGAAGGTTACCCTTTTGAGATGTGATTAAACAAAATAGTAATAAATGGTTCATATAAACACATTGCAGCACGAGGATATAATACAATCATACCCGTATATGATTCTATCGCGTATGCTGTTATGGACACACAATTGCAGGTAGAATTCACTGTGGTGGTATCGTCAGTTGTTGCAAATATCTTGAAAACTAGGACCGCGCGAGGATTATATGTACGGTAAAGTTATTCTAAAAAATATTCAGAATCGTGGCTCCGACAGTGTATCGAGAAATCAAATTAAACAAAATTAATCCTTTTCCAAAATAGTTGTAGACGAATTTTAATAAAAATCAATGACCACCATTCATTTGCTAGAGTTTAAATATCTTTTATACACACATTCGTATGTATTAATTTCACTTATTATCACAAAAATATGTTTCTCTCCAAGTTGAGATAACACGCTTTGTGTTGATGAGCTCGATAATGAGATAGTAGATGATTTATTTTGTAGTAGGCTCGTGATAATTATTTTTTCAAAATCCGACTTTTGTCGAAAAACTCAAACACGTCAGTGTCAGGAAAGCAGGTAGGTTAGGAGGTTTCGTTACAGGTAATACCGAAGGATACGTATTTGGATGAGTGTAGGTTTTCCGCACGGGAAAGCAACATCTTTTGGTCGAAAAGTTAACATCTCGGAAAGTGGAGAACAGAGTCCTATGTCTGCTTTTCCTAACTTAAAGTAACCTAGCGATGTAGAGAGCAAAGCTGCTTGCAAACGAGAAAATTCCTGCTACCGGAGCGGTGAATTTCCCTCACGATTAGGAGGCCATGTTCACAGGAGGAACTTTGCCTGCGGGATATTTTCTACGTAATGAGATTTTCTTCTAGTTTGGTCCAGAAATTAATACTATGATTTAGCGTCTTTCAACTTGTTCTACATCTAATTGAAAATTCATACAAATGTGAATTGAAATATTCCTCTTTGCTTGAAATCATTTCTTCTTCTTCTCAATCTCTACCTTTTCATTGAAGGACATATTAAAAAGTTATGTTACTGATTCAACATGAAGGAAATCTCTGCAATCTTCTTTCAATACACTATACATAACTAGAACCAAAGACATATAAATATGTAGGTACTTGTGTCCTTAGCTATAGGAGTTAATCATTGTCATCTTTTTTTATCGCTTTCTTTAAAATTATAGTACTTGAGAACATGATACGTGCACAGTTTGAGAGTGGTTGGGCAAAGGAAACTCACGTTAATTTCGGGCTTATTCGTGCAAAATCGTCAAAAGTAAATAATGAGGTCTTTGAGTCACAGTACGTGATTATGAGAATCAGGGACTATTATATTATATTTATATATTATTATTAATATTCTAGAAAAATATCGTTTATCATTGTTTAGCGAAATGCATAGCTATTTACGTAGTAATAAATAGAATGTAAAGATTTAACTTATAAATAAAGTAGGATAGAAAGATTTGAAAAAATGGGAATAATTCTTAATATATGAGTGAGCAATATTATTCTATGAAATCAGATTTGGTTGCACTAGGATAGCGTTGCTCATACTCTTTTAATAAAATGTTACTTCCACTTCAATTAGTTATTAATAAATGATTGTAGTCGGTCGTTAACTTTATACTTCGTTCTGCAGTATCATTTATTACTTGCAAATTAGTTATTATTTGTAATTCTGCTATCTATGATGCTTCATTTGCCCAGATCGACGAATCTTTTTTTTTAGAAAAATCGCAGATATACCAAATTTATCGAACAATATTGTGTTTTGTCCAAAATTAATGTAAATATATCCAATTACGGCACGGTTTCTCTTTGTCCACCGTTCTTAAATTATACGGATATCAGTTTCTCACCAACTGCCATAATTTTAGAAGCTACGAGAAAAAAAAAATTAAAAAGTCAAAAAGTAAGAACCACCTTAACGTATACCATATACGCCACTATATTAGACTACGTTACTCACACTATGTCAACAATGGAATTAGACCGCGAATTTACGTGCGAATGAAATAAAATGAGATAATGTCAAGTGGCTGTTTCATGTTTATTATTAAGCAATACTTAATTACCATTAGATATAACACAAATGGCAGCAATCTGTTTAGAGAAACTTTCAAATCGGTAAACTGCATTTGGAACATTGGCAAACACTTTTCATTACTTCAGACCGGCCAAATATTTTTCTTGGAGATCCCTTCACACTTTTTATCCTTTTCCATTTACTTTATTTAATCGAGCAACTTTCCCGTGGGAAAACGTATCCTCGTTCCCCGTGTTCATACTCTCCTAATCTTTGTAAAAGTATCGACTCTTTCTCCATGCTTCAATCGCATAGGTATTTCTAGAAGTTAATCGTTGCATTTCATTTTATGGGACATGTTTATTTTCTTTTATATTATATCCATAGGAAAAAATTTTACGGTGAAACAAGGAAATTAAACATTCTGTCAAACAAAATTTTAAGTTTCTTAAATATTTCTAAATTTATTGTATCATTTTATATATTGTACATTTCTATCAGTATCTTCGATTTATGAAATATTTCAAATTTCTTGAAATCAAATAATTGAAAATAAATATGCACCTAATAAATGTATGCGAAAAAATAAAGAAGCTTTGAAATAAATGTTACAAATACAATTTTTTGTTTTAATATTTATATTGCATTTACGAGTGGCTCTGCGAATCGATAGGGTGGATATCGTGTGCGTGTGGATAACACTCAATGGTGTTTCCACTCTTATCTTTCACATTTTCTTATCTTTCATTGCAGTAACTCGTACGACTTCGTTTTTCAGTTTTTTGGCTCTTGAAGTTTGTGTTAAGTTTTTAGCCAGTTCGTTAGGATGTATGTTTGTTATTGTGTGTTGTTACAAATTTTTAAATCTGTTCTTTTACGTATTTTATTCCTAGATCTTTACGGAGAATTTCTCCGCTGACATACCATAAGGTGGCTATTATTATACTTCAAGGCTTTGTTTTTAAAATCTCTGTATAAGATTCGGATTATTTTTTCTTAACACAGTCCAATTAGACCACCATACATTCATATTGGGATGATCGTAACTTTATATAGCAGCCATTTGTTTTGTAACGAGAGAGAAGATTTGTATCCTAAAACCCAACACAGTGTTTTCATTTTCATCTTGATGTGATATTTCCACGTAAGTACAAATACAATTCGGAACTAACCACAAACAGAAACTTTTATATTCAACAATATGTCAATGGTACTTGCATTTGGTATTGTAATTATCTTGTCGATTCACAATTAGTTTAAATTCCTGTTCTCTTTCTACGTCTTGTCATTTTACACGAAAGCCGAGGAATTAAAAGGAATCTGTCACATATGAATTGTGATTGTATAATGTCTAGTTACAGTTTTAATTCTGCTATATTCTTTTAATTATTTTCGATCCAATTTCTATTTCTTTTTGTCAACACTAAAAAGTATCTGGAGTTTGAACAAAATACGAATGTAGGATTTTTCATTCCAATTTTGCATTAAACATCCTACAATATCAGAAAGCTATTTTGTTTGCTAAAATGAGAACAAGATTAATATATAAAAATCCAAAGATCATAACAAGTTTAAATGTTTCCAATTACGTCCAGTTATTTGAAAACGATTTATGGATATTAATACCCCTTACTCTTAAATTAATATCTTTCTTGAACGCCATCATCTGGATGTCTTTTTCAATGTCACGTTACATTTACGGAAATAAATATGTGCAATGTACGTACATGCTATAAATTTACTTTTTATCTTATCGTTTGTAGAGCTCAACTTCTTTGTAATTTATGAATTACATACAAGTCACAATCATCTTACAGAGACATAACAATTGTAAGGATCATGTAATAAGTTCTTCCCTGTTTAACCCATTTATTGCAAAATTTTTGAATCGACATTTAGTTTTATATGCGTGTGATTTCGATTAAATATTTCGAATTTCATTGAAAGTCAGGAAATTTTGTAAAAATAAATATGATTTATGTTAAATATAGTTATAAAATTTTAGGATATAGAAGTAAGTCTGAAACAAAGAACGTACGTAATGAGAATGCAATCAGCAACAAACGTGTTAATGCGGGAAGTCTTGTTCAAAGCGAATTCGTGTCGTTATTAGGAAAAGGATGTTAGTACCAGTGCGTAGTGAAACTGTGTCGCGGTGGCGCGGCGTCGATAAATGTTTCTGTGTTAGTGCAGTATCGATGTGGGCTAAGGGTGCTCCACTCGTTACATGTCTTCCTGTTTATAAGGACGTATGCGGAGACCGATGAAAATGCTTTTGACCCAACGGGCTAGCATCATTGATACTGTGAAAGACAAGAATATCGAAGGACAATTCGGTAGAAAGGTAAAGAGAAATCGACGTTGGAGATCGACGGACTCGCTCGCTCAATCATTTGACGACCCCTTTAAATCGTTTTTGAATACGAAACGATTTTTCATCGATACAATATCATTCTTCTCTAGGAAATTCTTGCATCTTACAGAATCTTAAATCCGAATCGGCTGTCGACGCTGCTATTCGAAGATATCGGAAAATACGCCTGTTCGGCTTAACTAGAAGCTAGAAAAACTTCCGATTTGCCCAAAATCCGGGACTACCGTATCAGGCGGTCAGGAGAGAATTCACGGTGTCTCTTTAACGATCGGAGTCCTTCTGATTCCCTCGGGATCCTCTGTGGAGGTGGGATACTCTCGTCGAGCAAGGTGATGCGGAATTGCGCGCCCATTTCACAGGATAACAACATTGACGGAGGTTTCCACTAAATAACTCTCTTTGTTGATTTGTGTTGCGCAATCGTGTCCTTTCGTCAAAAATAAATCGATTACTTGCCAGAATCGGAAGAATATATAAGAAATTATAAAGTAAAATTCATCATATGTTTAGCGATCATTAATTGTTACGCTGTCAAATATCATTTATCAAATCTTTTATAGTTATAATATTAATTTATTGAATAACGTCTAATAGTTTTTGTTAAGAATTGTGGATCTCGATGGGCGAAATATTGTTATGGAAAGATTGAATTTACACTTGTGATTAACATCAACGTAGACATATATTTATTTTACGGACAATTTCTAGAATATTCATCGATACATACTTGCACGCGTCTCAGCACCTTCTCTCTACCAGACCTTCTATCGACGGTTAAGAACGACCTGAACTGTTTACCATTTATCTGTTTTCAGACGCCGCACACACACATACCTCCACACACTGATACTTGAATACAAACATCTCTACTACACATTTGACCTAGTCCAGCACACAAAATTATACATATCTCAACAGTTTTAATAGCTGTCGTAAATATCGATAGTAATAACAGGTTTGCTACATAATATATCTTTAGATCTTTCGGAAAAGAATGAAGTCGTTATATTAATAATTAATTTCCACAGAATCTACATGCTTTCCCCAATCGTTGTTTTATACGTTTTACTGCGTTTAATATTTTCTAAAGAAACAACGAGTGTGCAGCTAAACGTTCTCCTTTCAAATACTTTAGATGTGTAAATTTTTGTTTCTAGTGGTTAAAAATAATATAAATTAAAGATTTATTAAGATTATCAAAAATATCTCTTTATCTTTAGGACATCATATGGTGCAAATTATTTTTTTGCTACTAGTAGCGAGGGAGATTTTGAGGTCAATTTCATCTTTTTGCATACAACCATATATTCTTTAATACATTAATAATTTTAATACGTTAATACATTAAATTTCATAAATTAAAGTTAAAATTTCTATATAAACTAATAATAGTTTCCTGACTTGAATAGATTAATACTTTTTTATAGGAAACGCCAAGATGCATGCAGAAATATATGGTTCGATTTAAGAAAGTGAAGTTGGCTTTTAAATCTCTCCCACTGCTGGATCTGCAGAAAAGTCACTTGCGCTATATGATGTTCCCTTTAAGTCAAACAATTTTTGTTATAACTTTTTTTATAGCTTTAATGCCCCGTCAGTAACTAAATATGTTCTTTATCTATTAATTGTATTCGTTTATCGTATTTTTCAAATTCTATTTAAGGTTTTATGACAAAGAAGTTGAGGTGGATAGGTCGTGATAGGTGCGAAAGAAACACTTGAGTGTATTTAACAGTATATATTTACTAACATATACTTTATATGTACACTTTGCGTAGAACTCGCGATTATTATTAGCGGTTCGCGATTACAAATTCGAATGATGATTGCTTAAGATGTCGAGAAACTCGGATCAATTATTACTGCTAACTACCAACTATCGACTCGGACTGACGTCTAACTACTGACTTTCCGTCACGATGATACTGCAGAGGAAAACTATGATGGGGTGTGTCTAAGGATACGAGATCATCGGATTCGTCAAAGAAAGCCTTCGTTCGGAAAGTGAGGGAAATGGACGTTACTGTTAATTGATTAATTTCTATGTTGGTGGTTGAAGAAGGATGCTAACCGCCCTTGAGAGAAAGTTGCTATCGGGAAGCATCGTATATGAGAAAAGCGAATTTCCCGTATCCTCCCGTAGTAGGTGAGATAGATTTACGGACTGTTAAGGCAAAGACTATTTAGACCTTAGCTAAATAAATCGTATGATTTATAGCGGGTCCTTAGGCTAGCTGAAAATATACTGTGAGGATGTATCGACATCTGACAATCATCTTGTCCGCAGAATAGGGTCTTTGTGTAGCGAGCCACGGGACAGAAACTGTTGGAAAGTTTACTGTCTAGTACCGCTACAAAGTATTTTGATCATTCGATCTTTCGTATTGAAATAAAAGTTTTTGCTTTTACAAACATTGCTATTGTGAATGAAATACACAGGCGTATCAGTTTTCGTTAAAACTTATCCTCAAATACCGAGTATAGTTTGAATAAAATTTGTGTATATTCTGTTCTTTCACACGTAGCCATCACTATGTCACGTAAAGTTGAAGGTTGGATGATAAAAAAAAATAGCTGGGTCGTAGCACAACTATCAATTTTGCACTTTATTAAACTTTATTATGCATTCAGCAATCACAATGGAATATACACTGAATTAACACACGTAAATCACAACTCACGCCAACAACTTTATGTAAAACCTAGTTACACTGAAAGCAGTAATAGAGAAGAGAAGAGCAAGCGACAGGAAGGATGCACAGCAAGGAGACTAAAGCCCAAAGTTGCAATAATTTTTAGTCATTAGCGGTTAATTTGTACTTCCTAGTTTTAGTTTTTAGAGAATAGAATAACTAAGATAGTGTAATAGAATAGAGTGGAAAGAGGGGAGGAAGATATGTAAGAGAAGAATTAGAAATAAGTGATGTAAAGCTGAACGTTCGTCCAAAGCCGAAAGGCACGGACTATGACAATAATAATAAAAAATGAAACAAAAATTCCAACAGAGCAGCTCTACAACCTCTTCACGACGATGGTTGTATGGACAGTTTCGGGGTTAATGTACCCTGTGGAAAGGACAAATTTTGATGGACGCACATCAAGTAGAAATCTGCAATTTATTCTTATCAAAACAACGTGTAGCCTAGAAAGTAAAAAGCAGATATACGTCTAATGTATAAAAATTTATAAATTCATTATAATTTACTAATTTATTATTTATTTAAATAAGTTGTCGATATGTCTTCTGAGTGTCACAAGCTTCCGCAGTCAGACCATGACTCGCACCATAACACACCGCAGCTAAACGATACAATTTTACCATGACTATACCATAACTATAGATTCTATTGAACTACGCGAATACAGTGGCTACGGATATACAATGATTAAAGATTATGTTCAATTCTATGAATTGGCAATGTAATTAATTACGATGGTTATATAATAAATCACCTTATGTTCATCCCTGTGTATGTGTTTGAATACATAGGATTGGATATTATTCAGCTTGTTTTGAGACCGTCGGCCTGACATGTCTCTGAATCCTGCCCGCGGTGTTAAATCTTCGTTGTTCATTGGTAAGATGCAAATATTGGCCATCAGCCGTTTGACAACCTCATTGACTGTCCTTATTGAGATGATTTTGGAAACGCCATCCTTGCCTTGATGCATCTCGGTGATACGGTCGAATCTCCAACGTAAAGGCAATCCTCCTTGACCACCACTATAGTACCGAGGCAAAAATTCTCCGGAGTAGCGATGCGAATAGCATCCACGAAATTTCCACCGTTGTTAGAATCAATTTCTCTAATTTATATAGAATAATTTCTAAATTTCTCCGCATGCAATGAATCACTGAACGGAATTTAAGAATGCGTCTGTGGACTCGTAAACATCGACCGACTGCAAAGGATCATCCCTCTATAAAAATGGCCGTTGCTCGGGTGTTATAAGAATTTGATTATACGATTATACACGTCTTAACGCAGTGCCCCGTATGAATTCTCTAATTTATCGTCACAATTGACGTTTGACGTTGACGATTGATTGTGCACAATGGACGTTTGAGCCTCTCAGCGCTAATTAACGACACAAGACGCGATTGTAGTTTCTGAGGGTCGCACTTATTGTTAGTATGTTCGTTCAAGGAACATACTCCAAATCTACTAAAGATTCCATGCGGCATTATAGTTGTCGTCGGACATTGTCAATGCTTTAAGCGCGCTAGCAGATCTTCTCTTTACTACAGATTTTAAATATAAATAGAGAAATTGCTCAATGTTGCTCAAGGATTCGTTTTGATTGATCAGCGATTCGAAGTTATTGCGAAAGTGCACGCAAATGATGCGTAAAAGACAGTGGAATGGAAGGTAATTTTATAGTAGCCGGCTGCGGACACTGCAGCAGACGCACTCATTTCTAATTGCCTGATTCGCGCTGTTAACCGCGAGTGGCCTTTCGAGACGTATAAGCACCAAACGCTTCCATAGCCTCCTTTATCAATTTATAATAAAGAGTTTGAAATTCTTCCGTTATTGAAATGTGAGTATTCTCCTCTTCACTTCCCTCTTCGATGTATGAGTGAATTTCTTCCTGAATACTCAGAAAGCGTTCAAGCAGCGGTGCAGTCTTAAAGATCCACTCACAAAGGATCTCCATAGGCGCCGCCCTTCCTTGAGTACTCCAGAAATTATCGAATCTCTCGAGGCTTAGAAGAATCGAATTGCGTCGACGTTCCAGCAAAACGAAACCATACCCCCTTTTTTGTGCACTCATTGTTCAACGCACAACAAGCAATACACAAAACTGGACGTCTCACTGCAATGCAAGTTCGCGAAGATGTTTGTTTGTCAACGACTGCAGGTTTCACACCTAGCTACTGCGATGAGCCTTGTCTTGAGTTTCCAGTACGCTGATTACCGATTGATATCCTTCTGTCAACTGATCTCTGGATCCAGCATGTACTTCCTTCTGATCTGACTCTCGACCTTCTCGCACGTGGTCTCTGGCCGGCTTTGCTCCTTCTTAGCACACTAGCACTATCACCCAGACTGAATGATCCCACTGAGTATATCGGCCTCGAAGACCTATATGATCGCGTCCAAACAAACTGCAATTGTGAGCCGGTTGACGGAGGAAAGGAGTATTTCAAGACTTTCTTCGGTCCCACTCCATAACTATTTACTTTCGTAAGAGGGAAAACAATAGTTATGGGCGTCTGATTTCCCCCATTGGCCGACAACCGATTGCTTAAAATGAGGGGGGGATGATAATGATTTTCTTCATTCACCGAGTGGTTTACGACACTCTTGAGCCTTCAGGTATTTTCCGGCCTACACCCTTCTTAGACCCCATTCAGCAGTGTCATAAACCCTTACCTTTCCAATTGTCTTTAACAATTACCGTTCGAATATTGAGGAAGTTAATCGCATATAGTCGGGTCAAAATAGACATAAAAATGGTGGTCAAAGAACAGGAAATCCTACGGAGCTAAATTTTGGTAAATACCTTGGGTATACCTGTAGAAATAAAGTGCCTTTCCATAGGGAGTAGTTTGTATTCTCGTGCGCGGATAGTGATTCAATGAATTTTGAGAATTCGTTGTTGTTGTATTCTTTTATTTTGTTTTTTATTTCCTTCGCAAGTTTGTTTAGGTGTTTTTTATTTTCTTTTGTTCTGTGTTTTTGCCATCTTGCTTTCGCTTTTCTTTTTTCTCTAATTTTTTCGAGGATGTCTGGTGGGATTAGTTTTGTTTGTCTAATGGCAGATTCAGGTTTAGTGGTTGCCCGTGCTGCTTCTTGTATGGTTTCTGTTAGTGTTTTTACTGCTTGTTCTATGTGTTCTGGCGTTTTTAATGGAATGTTGCAGTTGATTTTGCTCTCGATTATTTCTCTGAAGATTTGCCATTTGGAGGATTTATTACACAGTGCTTCAGAGTTGTTGTAGAGAACTGGTTTGTTTCTGTATGTTATTATTATGGGTGTATGGTCGGAGCTAAGCTCAAGGCTGGATGCTATATTTATTTTATTACCGTTTAGTCCTTTTATGATTGCAAAGTCGAGAAGGTCAGGGGTTTTGCTCAGGTCTGTCGGCCAGTATGTCGGTCTTCCTGTGGAAAGTATATTTAGGTTGTTTTTTTTTTATGTGTTTTTCCAGGGTTCTACCTCGGGGTGTGATGATTCTTGATCCCCATTCTATGTGCTTTGCATTGTAGTCTCCCGCTGCTATGTATTTGTCGCCTAATGTGTGGAAGTAATCTTCCCACATATGTTCTGCCATTTTGTGTCTCGGTGGTGCATATACTGCTGACAACTGTAGATGGTTGCTGCTGGTTTGTACTGTAACGGTGGTTGCTTGTAAATATTCCTTACTAACTTGACTGTGTAGGTGGTGTTTTATATTGTTTCTTATTATGACTGCAGTCCCTCCGTGCGCTTTTCCTGAGGGATGCCTGGTTTCGTATATAGTGTAGTAAGGAATTTTTATGTAGCTTTTTGTGGTGAAGTGTGTCTCTGATACGAGCAGTATATCGATGTTGTTGTGATACAGAAACGTTTTGGTTTCTGGGGCCCTTAAGACAAGATAGTTGTACTTGTTTCTTGTTCCGTGTATTTTTTACAAAAGTTAAATATTTATACTTGTGTTTACAATCAATTTTCTTTGAAGCTCCATAAACAGCAAGGAGAATCAATCATCATCACTACTTTTTATAAACTTATAAATTTCCTCCGCAGGCTAAGAAAACGCTATATTCGTTAGATCTAAGCACTAGATTCAGCTAGAAATAAACTTGTTATAAATAATTAATCATGTCACTACGCCACGCCAGAGAAAGTTACTCAAAATTCTCAATGTGAGAATTGATTGTAAAGTATTTGTGAATATTAAAAATAAAAAGAAAAATTTTTTGCAGATATTTATTGATTTTTAGATTTTTAGATTTTCATTTATCAGAGTGACAAAATATTCGTACTATATTAGATGAATATATTATTTTTTGTATCATTGGAATATTTTTGATAATTTATCAGTTTACACAGACAATTCTTTCTTTTAAGTTTCAAGTTTCATTTTGCAATTCTAATAAATTAAATGGTTATGGAAACCAACTTAAAGCAATTCACAACGTTTATTTTTAGCACGTCGATAAAAAGACAATCGGGTTACATTTTAAATTATTGGAACTTACAACTACAATAATTATTGGAACTTTATTAACTATTATTGAAACTTTATCAGAAACATTAGAATTGTTCTTAAAATCTTATTTTCACACACCATATTTCTCAACTCAAAGTTCTATTACACACGAAGACCATACCAGAGATATATGAAAAGTCCATTTTTATTGAATTCCTTTTATGTCGCTTGATGGTTAATAGGAAGTACTATGTATATTTTAATATGAAATATAAATTTTTTGAGAACAAATGTTACATTTGCGATGTTTTGTAAGAGTTATATTAATTATCATTAGTTCAGTTGTTATATTAGTTTAGCTTTACAATTATTACTATTATTAATTACTTTTAGCGCAATTATTATTAACATCTTTTTAATATTCCAAAAACCAAGGACTCTCTTTACAGGATGGACGTGTATCGTATAAGAAAAGTCGTATAGAAAAGGTCGTGATTGATATGTAACAAAGCGTAAAACTTGTGCTAAACTATAGCAAACAGTGAAAAGAGCAATTTAACATACAGAAATGCATTCGATAACATCATTTATTCAATAAATACACACATAGAGAAATGGTAGCGTGTTCAGGTAAATAAGAAAGATATTTTTTTCAAAAGTCGAAATTTTATTCATCGTCACTTTTATTTTTATTTTATTATGTTTTGTATCTTATACAGATTTAAGAAATTTAAAAGAATATAATCTGAATTGTCTTCAAAGCAAATTCGCTTTACTTGTTCAAGTACAAAACGTTCAAACTGATGCTTATTGAACATATATTCCTATTCTAATTCTAAAACACCTGTTTGTCTATATCTCAACGATAACTGTTGAGGTTATTCGTTGAATAGAACAGAGACGCGTGGATAAATTATAAGATAGGAAAAATATATTTAAGATATAAACGTGAAAGTACAAATATGAGCTGATCCAGATCCGCACGCTAACAGTGTTACTCTCTAACTGAACAAATCCTAGAAGTCACCGTTGCCTGTCGATGGCTTCAAGGTGCCACAGTATTGTGTTGTCAAAAAAATTTGGTTAGCAACCGATCGAAACAGTGTCGTCCGTCCTTTGGCTGTTAGTTTACATAGGAAAAAACTATTGACTTCGTCAAGACCTTCACAAATACATTTGTCAACCGCCTTTCTCTTAACGAATCCTGATGTAGAGTTTTTTCTTTTGAAGTAACTACTTCAACACCCTCCCCAAAAACTCTACATCGTTACAAACAATTACCTTTTAATATCTGTTTTACTTTTCATACCTAACTTTTGTCTCAGATATTCAAATCTTGGTTTTGGCAACGCTTTTGTACATATATCTGCCAGTTGCTCTTCTAATGCCGTTCGTTCCATTTCTACTCGCGCTAAACACGCTTTATACCTTTCCGCGGTAAGTCGCATTTCTTCCTCTACAGTAATCTTTGCCTCTCTGATCATAGCATTTATTTTCGCGTCACTATCAGCGATCACTCTTTTTACTCTTTCCTCACATTCGGTACGGCAAGCTGCCAATGTTTCTCTCATAACAGCTTCTGCATTTGCTACTAATTTATCGGCATGTTGTTTTAATTCGTTTCGTTTCTTCTTCGATCATTTTGCCCGCAGCTTCTTTTTACTTCTGATACTTCTTTGTCTCTTGCTATCGTTAATGCTCGTCTAACACGTTCTTCTTTCTCAACGCGTGTCCTGTTCATCGTATCGATCTCTTTCTTTAACGATTCTACTTCATTTTGTACAACTATCATTTGACGAGATAATTCATCAACCTTTGATGTTAATTCTAGATTTGCTTGACGCAATTCTTGCCTGCCTTCTTCTCGTAATTGATCTTCACGTTCTTGAGATATACGACCAACATCTTCATTTCCAGAAGTACTACCCGACATTCGAGACTCTTCAAATTTACTCTTTTCTTCTTCTACTGTTTTCGCCAGTTCTTCAAACTGAGTCTTGTATTTTTTCGCTATTTTTCTTATTTCAATCTCTTTATTCTTTATGTCATTCAAGACTACTTCTTTATCACCAAGCTCTTTTCTTAATGTTACTAAATCCTTAGCTTTCAAAGAAGAGTCAGCAAGAGCTTCGTTTAAGTCCACCGGTAATTTTTCCGCTACGTACGTTACTGGGTTATCATAAAAATCGGTTCGTTTGATCTTACCTCTATCTCTCAATTGTCTCACATTCTCCTCACTCTCATACATACATGCTCTATCGCTCTGTGCACACACATCTTCGCGCTCGACAATTTTCGGTAAACTTAGCCGTTCGTCCCATAACTGTAGCGTGTCCGCGTTTGACTCCGCTCTATTACTAAAATTGCAAGCTGACGGTAAAATAACTCGCATATCGACCTTATATAAATTTCCGGTACTAGAACCTCTTGCTATTATTTTCTGGTTTTGTACAAACATACAATTTTTTCCTTTCTCTAAAATACAGAAATCTATGCCTCTCTTTGCGACCGATCTAATGGAAAATAGATTTCTTTTCATACCTGGTACATACAAGACATCATTCATTGTACATGCTACCCATTTGCCGTCCACAAAAGTCTCTACTTCGATGTTTCCTTTGCCGCACGCATCCATGAACGTACCATTGCCGATCTCTATCTTCATCCTGTTCTCGAATTTTTCGAGGACGCTGAACCATTCTTGTCGTCCTGTCATGTGATCCGTAGCTCCTGAGTCGATTATCCAAACATCATGGTTTGCCGCTTGCATCGCCGAGGTGCTTCCTAATAGGCCAATTCTGATGTGATCTTGATTTTGTTTTCTGGGTTCCCGGTTATCTCCACTGTTGTTTCCTTTATTGTTTTTAAAACAATTTTTGCTGGTGTGGCCTTTCTTTTTGCATATAAAGCATCTATAGCAATCCTTCTTTAGATGGCCAACTTTTCCACAGTTGAAACAACTTGGTCCTTGTTTTCGTTTAACTGCTTTTGCTTTTCCCTTTTGTAATTGTTGCCTTTCGTTACCAGCGCCACCGATGTTTCCTGGTCGTCTTTCTTCCATCTGTTTTCTTCCATCATCAGCCTGGTACTAAGTCTCTCTAAGGTCTTTTTTTTTCTTCCACCGAATCCCACGCACTGTGAAAGTGGTCAAATTTATTTGGTAACACCGATAGAATGCGCGTTATTAGCATTTTTTCGCCAATTTCACTCCCAAGGGCTTTCATTTTCGCCGCTATCAGTTCCAACTTTGATAAGTTGTAAGACACGTTTTCAGATTCTTCCCATTTAAAATCGAAGAACTGCTTCTGGACCATATTTAGATTCTCATCTGACTTCATGTCATATACCGTATTCAACTTCTTCCACATTTCATGTGCTGTTGTGCAACATAAGAGAAGATCCAATGGTTTGCTTCCTACTGAGGTCACGATTAGTTTCTGCGCTAACCGATCTGCCTTCAAAAATCTCTGACGGGCGACTTCTTTCTCCGCGCTCTTACCTGGATGACGCAGATTCCCTTTACATACGTTTATCAGGTCTTCATCTTCCGTCAAAAGTATACGCATGACAAAACGCCACTGGAGCCAATTTTCTTCGCCACGTAACATTTCGATCTTCACACTTGCTGATTCCATTTTAGCACTATCAATTACACTTGGCACAACACTTTAACAATTTATTCACTTTGCGTTGCTACCTTATAATTTACAGCCCTGGGCCCATAACCTGTTGAGGTTATTCGTTGAATAGAACAGAGACGCGTGGATAAATTATAAGATAGGAAAAATATATTTAAGATATAAACGTGAAAGTACAAATATGAGCTGATCCAGATCCGCACGCTAACAGTGTTACTCTCTAACTGAATAAATCCTAGAAGTCACCGTTGCCTGTCGATGGCTTCAAGGTGCCACAGTATTGTGTTGTCAAAAAAATTTGGTTAGCAACCGATCGAAACAGTGTCGTCCGTCCTTCGGCTGTTAGTTTACATAGGAAAAAACTATTGACTTCGTCAAGACCTTCACAAATACATTTGTCAACCGCCTTTCTCTTAACGAATCCTGATGTAGAGTTTTTCTTTTGAAGTAACTACTTCAACAATAACAAAATATGATTTGTATCTTGACAAAAGTCGATTCCTGGATTTGAAGAGAAAAATGAGTAAAACGTATTAAGAAAATCGTGCAAATATGAACATATTAAAAAAGTCGCGTATCTGTAACCAAAACGTGTTAAATAAACCATGTAAAAGGTAATAAACACGTGGTAAGAAAACTGTGTAGAAGTAAATGAACTGCGTAAAGAAAACCGCGTAAAAGTGTATCGTATAAAAAATGTGCCGCATAATAAGAGACCCAGGTGCATATGAAATTTAAAAATTGCTTTTTCATCAGAAATGGAACATGTGGCGGATCATATTTTTCATTTGTGGCTTTCATATTACAAGTATCCGAATCTACATTGCCGTCAGTGTATTTTCATCGATGTCTTTACCGGTCCCTTAATTCTTATTTCTTTCCGGTCATTGTCCCTTGCTTTTGTCTATTGTGTAAGCCGCTCTGCCGTTCCCCGTGGATAACGTCGATGCTTCGAAGTTGGAAGTTTCGACGGTGCAATCGACACGCTTGGACGAAGTTACGAGGACATAACGTTACGTATAGAACATAAACGTAAAGCGAGCAACGTAGCACGTAAGTCGTAAAAGCTTGGCAGTTGGTAGAACGCCATCCAATACGAATACAATCGCGCCGGAGCTGCAGCTAGCTGAGTTCTTCTCTCGATGCGCATATGTGTCGACGTGTCTGTGAACGTGCATAAAGTTTCCTCGAAGTAGAACTGTGAGCTGCTGGTATTAGGATGTATCGTGAGTAACGATATTCGAGTTTTACGCTCGAAGCGGTAGAAGTTAAAGGGCGTTTCATACGAAAGGACTGGGCTTTATCGGGAAAGCCGTGTTGCGATCACCGCAGAAAACGGTAAAACGGAAACGAGAGTTCGTAAGTCGAGAATCGGAAAGGGAATTGCCATCACTTGGAATTTTTCTTTTGGGAGATTTTCCAGAATATCAAAGACACCACACCCAGTGCACTTCGAAACCGCGAGTACGAGGTGGGCTTTACTTTTTTATCAAATACGTTGGTATAATGCGCGACGTTGAAAATTTCCAATCAAAATTTTCATCCACTAACTGTAGTGTTATGGTACTTATGAGATTCAAGACAATGTATAATTGTTAAAATATGAACTACAATTTGCAAGCGACTATGGGTGAATTCCTTACGAAAAATACAATCTGTTCAAAAATTCATAGGTTTTTGAACAGCGAAGTGCAAAGGGTCAAGTTCTAACAGCGAAACAAACATAGTCGAGAAGCGAGAAAGTCAGTGGTAATCGAGGATTGTTGATTGTTGATTGTTGATTGTTAAATAAATTATACTGTTGAGTATTTCTTGTGCAGCTTACGCCAAATCCCACCTCAATACAAAAATGTAAAATATATAACGATCTTCTATTTGCTGCTTCGTTTTCGAGAAAATTAAGATTGAACATTTTTCATATACGCGGCCACTTACAACGCTCGTGACATGACCGATCTTACTATACGTTAGTATTATATTTTGACAATATTACGAAGAATATTGATTAATACTACATTTTAGCGGAACTAAGACTTACAGTTGCGGCGTAATTACTGAAATTATAACAGTGAATTTTTATTTATTTATGTATTTCATACTTTTAGAGAAGATCAATACAGAAAGAAACAAGTGAATATAATACATACAGAACGTGAACACAGAGCTAAGAAAAATCACGTAACAAAGACTTTGTACGGCTTAAAAATGAAGGAAAAGAACAGCCAAGAAGGTCCAGATAGTAAGTGTACGAATCTTCCTGTCCATTAATGCAATTGTTAGCAGCAACGTTAGTTAGTTAGTGGAGATAGATAGAATAACGGATAAAACCTAAGATTCCTGAGCAGAGCATTAAATTGAACTGGACCCAAAATGTTGTGATAACAACATAATAACAAAATGAAATTTTTCCAAGCGAGCTTAGAATCGTATCGTAATTATAGCAAGTTTTCGGAATATTGCTTATGGATTTTAATGACAATGTGTAATAACGGATTCAACGTCGTTAATAAATAAGTTGAATAAAAGAGAACCAATGTTAGGGTCTTGCAGTATTCCGAAGGAAACTTCTATCTGTTTAGAGAATGTATTGGCACATCTAACTGTTTGAGCACGACCTCTTAGATAACATGGCAACCAGGGAAGTGCCACGTAAACTTGTGACTTAGATTATAAAAAAAAAGAAGGTTGAGCCGTAACCCAACTCTTAACTTTCTTTTATCAAACTTTATTATAAATTCAATGATTACAATGGTTTTACAGAGGTATAATAATATACCGAATCAGAGAAAGGTTGAACAAGAACTGCATGAGCTTGCTGAAGTCTCGGCTTATCTTTGTTTTGGTTTGGGGATGTTGAGGGGCTCAGTGTAGGTTATGATGATAAGGTAGTCGATGTCACAGAAGCATGAAACTAGTCACGCCAAAGGACACCGCTCAAAATCAATTATGATTAGTTGTATCAAAAGCTCTATCGAAAGCATGTCAAAATATGATGTTCCCTTAGTCCTCACTATCAAGTCACTGAGCAATATAATTAGAGAGAAGCACTTCTTCCGTACAATAAAGTCCGTAGCACTAAAACTAAAATTTAAAAATTTCAGTACCACTACGAAAAAGGGAGTTGTAAGCAGGAATTTAAGATTACACGCTTAATTAGGTCACTGTTATATGTTTCTATTTCGTTCCTAATAAAACAATCGAACAATTGAACGAATCCCTAGTAGAATTATTCAGAATTTAAGCGACCGCACACGTTAATATTGAAAACAAATTTTCGTATAGTACAATTTTTGTAATATGCAAATACTGCACAAATTATCTATATACATATTACTCACTTGCCTTCCGCACACTAATAGTTGAAAACTGTTGACATGAAAAAATTGGCATACTTGTTTTTAAAGAAAAGGACTAAGGACGATGAAAAACACACAAGAATAAAAATTTATACTGTTATACTGTAACAGTATAAATAACATTTATACTGTTCTCTTTTTATATCCATATAATGTGTGTTTATATATTACGGTGTTTTTTTATACAAGAAATTATTCGTTAGACAAGAGAATGTTAAGTTCGTGTATTTGAATGAAAAGGAGAAAAGGCCTATTCCCCGTAAAATTCATTTTACTTCACGACCGAGGATTATCATTTATTTGCAGAATGCTTCATTCAAGTAACATTCCGTACCTATGTATGTAGTCGTATCTATTTGTTCCTTATCATTGTCATTTCCTCTATCTTGTTCTGTCTCTTTTGTCCTGCCACTCCATTTTTAGCTTCTCTTTACGAGGGAGTATTTCCTGTAAAGATGCGCAGAACTCTCGAGCATTTCAGCATATAATCTTTATGGAGTCCTTGGAAATTAAACTTAGTGCTGAGTCAGCAGCTATGTTATATTCGTTGTAACTGGTGGACGCGATGATAATTCGTTTTTCAACTTGTTATTTATAATCGTATCAACCGCTATAAACGATTATTAGCGATTCAATTGAAATCAGAAATTGTATTTTATAATTTTCGGAAAAGATCAGTTTTCGGAAAAGATACGTTTTTTTTTATATTTTACGAAACACATAGGAAGACTACATATTAATTATATATTCATTCTAATTGAGGAGGAATTGCACGAAAAATATCTTTTGCCTTCAAAAATAGAACTTTTACATAAAAGGAGATACAAGACCGTTGTGACAGAAGTTTTCTAAAATTTTCAGCTAAATTTAGTCTTTCCTAAAAAGGAAACATCCAATAGATCTCATAAAAGATATAAATTAAATATAACTAACACGAAGATGGCACCCCACTGGGGGTAGCCACCCACATGTCATATTTTTATTTTTTTTTTTTTTTCTCACTAAGATAAAAAATTTTACCAAATGTCCCTCTGGACAAATTGTAAAATTAAAATAATATAATAAAAAAAAAAAATGTAGTCTTTCAAGAACTTGACAAGTTGTTTTTTTTTATTTATTTATTTGTATTCACAATTTGTCCAACTTGGACATTCCGTGGAATTTTTTAGCATTTATATTAACATGTTGGTGGCTACCCCCAGCGGGGTACCATCCTCTCGTTTGATAGGTTATATCCTTTGTGTTTAGAAAAAAGACTGAAGAAGAAGCATCACCCAGACCTCACAATTGAAATACAATAAACAACCTGGAAGATGGAACCACGCTGGGGGTAACCATCCACATGCTATATTTATCACTAAGCTATAATATTTTACCAAATGTCCTACTGGACAAATTGTAAAATTTAAATAAAATAAAATAAAATAAAATAAAATAAAAAAAGAAAGAAACTTATGTTTCTTTAAGTATTCTATTTTCTTGGGCATCAAAGACAAATAAGAAAACTGGCCATTTCAGCCAACGCTCATACCGCGTTGAGAGCACTCGTTCTCGTCAGTTGACCGTGAACCCCCGAGCAGGACGGACCTCGCAGCCCAGAAAGGATACCAGGTATAGGTTCTATCAGTGAGCGTGTCATTCATACAGCATTCGAGTGCAGAAGGAAAAAAAAAAAACCGTGCAATAGCGAAAACAGTGTTGATCAGTGATCGTGCTACCCGCATAGAATTAAAAAAAAAAAAAAAAAAAAAAAAAAAAAATTGAAGGCCAAGAGAATGAAATCAAAAGCAAGGAGACTGAACCCTCCATAATCCCATTAAAACTGGGAACGAAACGAAAAAATAGTCCGCAAAGCACAGACAGCAACAGCAACTTAAGGCTCTTCGCACAAAAAACGCAGAAACTCAACCCTCCACCAAACCTGATAAACAGGAGCAAAAGAACAAACGCCCCGGAAAACACAGATCAAGAAAATCACGACACGCGGAAAGTGTCCGACGAAAAAAACCAAACAATGAAGCAATCAAGAAGCCCCCCACCAACAACACTCACAACAAAAAACAGATTCGAAGTGTTACAAACACTAGAAAACAACCCTCCCAACCAAAATATATCCCCAAAAACATTCTTGGAAAACCTAAAGAAAAAAAACGATGAACGACCAAACATTCAGATAAACACCCCATCCCATACACCGAGAAAAGCAACAGCACCACAAGTAAAACCTATGCATGCGGACAAACCTAAAAATCTGGCATCAGCGACAACGCAGCCGAAGAGACAGTCACCAGCCCCCCCACAGAAGCTCACGCAGACGCCGCCGTAGCCGCAAAAGAGAGCAGGCCCCCCCCAATCAACATAACCCAGCAAGACCCAAAAGATACTATAACATTATTAAAAAAACTAACGGAAATAAAAAATTTCCATATAAAAAGAATACACACAGATAAACACGCGCTGTACCTGGTAAATATAAAAGATTACAGCCAAGCGAAGGAAGCTTTAACCGCAGCCAATACAGCCTACTATACATACACACCGAAACAATTAAAATGCCACACCTACCTTCTAAAAGGGCTTGGCAACAGCTTCACAGAAGCAGAAATTCTGGAGGAACTACTAGCCCTCCAAATAGACGACATAAAATTCCTAAAAGTTTCAAGATTCTCTACAAGGAGATCAAGGGAGAACAACATATTGCTCCCAATATATATAGTTCAACTATCCCCCGATAGCAATATTGGAAAACTCCTACAGATAAACAGACTCAACTACCTAAAAATAGCTTGGGAAAAAATAAAAAAAAAAGACATCACTCAATGCCACAAATGCCAACGCTTAGGCCACACAGCACAAAACTGCAACCTAAACTACCGCTGCGTGAAATGCACCGAACCCCACGGACCAGGCGAATGCAGAATAAAAAGGGAAGATGCAATAGAGAAAGAAAAAATCTACTGCGTAAATTGCAAAAATTTCGGTCACCCCGCATCATACAAGGGATGCCCCAGACTAGTAGAAATACGCAAAAAAATCAGCGAGAGAATCGCCAATTTGAGAAAACCAAAAACAGAGCGGACCGCGCAAATAAGCCGCAGATACATCCCCGGAATAAAATTCGCAGATGTAGTTAAACAAGGCTGGGTCCTAAACCAGGCCACCGAACCCCCCCAAATAATAAGTACAGCACCGCGTGCAAATCAAATCCCCAACCCATCTGCATATACACCCCAAATAAACTTCACAAACATCTTCGAAGATTTCAAACAAAGCATACTAAAGGCACTAGAAAAACAGCAAATTCAATTGTTCGAAATAAAAAAAACACTACAAAAGCACGAAGAAAGAATCGACACCATTTACAACGCTCTCAATATCAAACAAAACGAATAAGCAAAACACTCTGAACCACCAAATACAGCAAAAAACAAATCAAGTAAAAGTAAAACATCTAAAACTAATCTCGGTAAATGCCAACTCGATAATATCCAACCAAAAAAGATTCAGCATGCTAACCCTAATAAATAAAGAGACCCCCGATATCGTCCTCATATCAGAAACAAAATTGAACAAAAAACACGAAGTTCACTTCAAAAACTACACCTTGATAAGACAAGACAGACCAAACGCCACCCAAGGAGGAGGAACGGCAATCCTCATAAAAAAACCCACTAAAGTTCAAAACAATACAAAACGACAAAATAACGAGCTTCAAAATCCTAGAAACAACGATCATAAAAATAAAAATTAGCAATAACGAAAATCTATTTATCAGTGCAGTCTACGCAGCCCACGGAAACCAGAAAGAATTTAATAACGAATTCAACAATCTTTTTGAACTTCTACAGCTCGACAAACAGGAAAACTTCTATATAATAGTGGGCGACCTTAATGCCAAACACACAAGTTGGAAAAATGAACTAAACAACACAAGAGGAAACTTTATTAGGAGCTGGCTAGACAATAAAAGTATACACTATAAAACAATCCTCTATGGCCCCGAGTTACCCTCCTACCCAAATGGACGCTCCTACCTGGACATATGCTTAGCAGATGCGCGACTAAAATTTCAAAATTTACCACCAAATAGTACCCTCAGAACCCTAGACTATGACAGCGACCATAACGCCATAGCATTTAAAATAAACAAGAACACTTCTGACTTCCTATCCCTCGAAACACAGACCGAAACACCCAGGTACAATTACAAGAAGACAGACTGGAAAAAATTCCAAAAACTACTCGAACAGAACTGCGATCTAAAGATTTACAGCAACGCCAACCTAACAAACAGACAAATCGACTCATTCATAGACGAAATAGAAAAACATATACAAACCGCCCTGCAAGAATCCGTACCGAAAATAAAAGAAAAAAATTCTTGCGAGCCCTATGTAAACTATAAAATAAAAAGACTGCAACGAGACAAAAGCTACATACTATCCCAATTAAACAAGCTAAAATACAACTATTCTTATGACAAAAGAGAAGACATAGAATTCCTAAAATATCTACTATTTAAAATAAAATCACAACTGAAACAAGAATTCGCAAACTCCATAAACCAATATTGGACAAATAAAATAAAAAACATCTCCAAAAACGACACTGCTAACATGTTCCCACAGATAAATCAAATATTCAGACCAAAAGAACAAAACTCCATCCCGCCCCTCAAACTGCCCCCAGAAAAAGCCTCCCTCATCCAAGAAGCAGGTATAGCAATACAAAACACTAACAAGGACACCGAGGGCAACTTCATAATATCCACAACGGAAAAACTAGACATTATCGGCACACACTTTTCCAAAACACACACACAAAACGACCACATGGGACGAGAACAATTAAACAGAATTATCATTGCCGAAACAAACAAACTCAAAAAAAAAATAGAACAAGACATAGCGCTAAATAAAACAGTCTGCACATTCTCGGACGAAAACACATCGGACAACCCCAAACAACCCGATCCAGAAATAAACTACTTCACAAACTACAACCAGCTAAACACAATATTCTCCAAACTAAACAACAAAAAATCCTCAGGCTTCGATGGCATCCCAAACATTCTGCTCAAACGCCTACCAAATAAAATAAAATGGTACTACTCAGTACTCTTCAACAATGCACTAAACAACATGTATTTTCCCATCAAGTGGAAAAAAGCAAAACTAATTGCAATCACAAAAAAGAACAAAGACGGCTCATCACCGACAAACCTAACACCCATAAGCCTTCTCCCCAACATAAGTAAAGTATTCGAAATAACCATAAACAACCCACTAGCTTCGTTCTGCGCAAAAAATAACATAATTCCAGAAAATCAATTCGGTTTCCGGCACAAGCACTCTACAATACACGCTATAAACAAACTTACGTCCGACATCTGCTGGGCGCTAAACGCAAAGCAACGAGTAGCCGCCTGCTTGATAGACCTTGAAAAAGCATTCGATACAGTTTGGATCCCGGGGCTCATCTTCAAAATGTGCAAGAAAAACTTCCCAGAATACCTAATCAAAATAGTCTGGGACATGATAACAAACAAATCATTTGTAATGTCTGACGGACCACATACTTCAAACAAAGAGTTCACCATAGAAAACGGCCTGCAACAAGGAACAGTAAACTCACCGCTACTCTTCAACATGGCTTCTGGCTTCTGGCTTTAGTTTCAACTGTTTAATGCGGTCTTCTTAATGAGGAGCCATAGTGGATTCCCGTGAATTTATGGGTGTTCTTGAATTAATGCTCACTTCTAGGAAAACTCTACATCTGGTCTATTGTTTAGTTTTCGCTTTCTTTTGTATACCTATTACATGGACACCGCCATTACGAAGGAAATAAAATTTAGTGAAGTAAAAAACAAAAAAAAGGACATATTATTATGCCCTTGAATATGAATATCGTTTGGGTTACAATATTTAGTATTGTTGCGAAAAATAATTTATACCTTGGACAGTTTGACGTTAAAACCGTATTCTTATATGGAAATCTGAAAGAAGACATCTATATGAAACAACCTGAGGGTTTTCATGATGATACGAATCGCGTTTGTAAGTTGATAAAAAGCCTATATGGTTTAAAGCAGTCTCCGAGACGTTGGACGGAACGTTTGAAAAAATCCATTTCAAATTTAAGATTTTATCAGAGTAGCACAGATCCTTGTTTTTATATCTATACAGAAAATAACAAATTAATCTTCCTGACTATATACGTAGATGATGAACTGGTAGCAGTAACAGTATTTGAATTTCTAATCGATAAACTTTTCAATGATTTGAATAGAAGGTTCAAAATTATGAGTACAAAAGAAGTAAAGAGTTTTCTTGGAGTTAAAATTAGTAGATTAGAAGATGGTGCGATATTCATTCATCAAAACAAGTATATTGAAAGTATACTAGAGAAATTTAATATGAATGACGCAAGCAGTGTTTCTGCACCTATCGAGACGAATTGGAGCGAAGGTAGTGTAGGCAATTATGGTTGTAAAGTGCCGTACAGAAAAGTCGTAGGAAGCTTGATGTTTTTTCAGACTGTAAGTAGGCCAAATAAATATTAGCATATATAATAAATAAATATTAGGCAGTAAATATCGAGAAACTTAGAGATACGAAGCGAGTATCAGTGGTAATTAGTTAAGCGAATTTTGCGATACCTCTGTAGCGACACTCGATAGCAAAGAACTTTCCAACGGTTTCGTCGTTACATAGTGTACCACCGTTGACAGACTGTTTACGAGAGACCGACGAAACATAAGCAAGGCCGCGACAAAGCGTAAGTGCCGACAGGCCTAATGGGCCATCGATATCCCTTCGGTCCTTCCGCCAAATACTCGGAAGAAAGCGTACGTAACCACGATCGCGGACGTCTAACAAAAGCGCGTGTCACACGCTCAGAAGCAGTAATAGGGTAGACAAAACATCCTGCATGCCACAGTTATCGAAACAATAACCAGACAGTAACGAATAACCGCCTCTGATATACACCCAACGATAACCTCTCCGGAGGGACTAAACCCTCAGTGTAAAAACCCTCCCAAATTAGCGCTCAACACCTTCTTCCGTTGTAACACTTTAAACCGTCGCTCTGTTGGGTTCGCATAATAAATTCTAATACCATATATAAAGTTCAATTTCTTCACCTTATTCGTGAAACGTTCGAACTGCGACGCGAGGAGATCACCGGTGATCTATCATTTTCGTAATTTCTTGTGTCTCCTACGTGACACGCGCGTAGTGGGCATATCGAGAGGTGACAATAAGAAACGGAAGGTATTTAAGAGATGAGTTGTGATTGAGAGTCGTGATTGAGCAGTCGAAATCTAGAGTCGTAAGCGAGCGTAGTACGCGAAGAGTCGAGAATAAATTGTCGTCTGCACAAGTCGCGAGTCGAGACCTGTAACGAAGCCGTTGAGCGAGTTAATAAACACACTGTTAAGCAAAACACCGAGTATTTCTTTGGTACCCCACACGTTCTACCATCTCACCTCAAAGGGACCACACTATTTGTCTATTGCATACAAAGACAGGTAATCTCGAAACCTTCAGCGATGCTGATGTAACGTCAATTCACATCAGAGACCAGGCCACACACCACGGACAGGATGGCACCCAGATGTCTGCATATCCTTGGCGCGGGCCCTCAATAGTCTTAAGTGCCCACCAGGGGCCTTGGCATTTTCATAGTCAAGATCCTTCCGTTTACGTTTAAGGTTTACCACGTGTTAGTTTAGAAAGTCGGTTTTCTCCACATCTGGCATGTTCCGTTGGCAACTTTCTCGCGAGGGCGGCTAAAACCCTTCCTGGTGCACCAACCGTCCTATTGCCCAATCAGGGACAGTGTCTACTGCCCTCACTTCCTAGTTCCGTGTCCTTAGACACACCCACCTCTAGCCTTCCTCAGACACAGTACAGTCAGTAAGACTCACTTATTCGGTATCCTTAGAATAGTCAACGTGGTTGGAGTGCGTGTTACAATAAAGATTGTTAATTGTTGTGTTACGACTCAACTATATTTTATTTTCACCAACCAACCCTAAAAATTACGTGACATTTTGGCGATCCTGCCAGGATCCATCAACTTCAAGAAAACGAAATTACGCATTTCGGGCTACGGTCATCTTTGAAGATTGAGGATCAGCGGACCACTGTAACAGATCAGACACTTTTGACGTTTTGACAAAGGAACACCGCAACGGAACCTTTCCTACGGGGTTAAACGATCAAGATAAAATTGAAACTGTTAATACTGCCTCTGCAACCGGAGTTATGGATAATTCAACCCGTGCCATACTTGAGCAAATCGAGCTTCTTGCGCGACGAATGGAAGAGGCGCAACGAATAGCCGATAGTGAAAACAAAAAACGTGCAGCGGAGATAGAATTATTAGGGAAACGTATCTCCGGAATAAATTTAGGACGTGACGCTACTACCGAATTAGGCTCCCTTGTTACGATGGATGGATATAATACCAGCGATATTCAGAGAAAGCGACCACCTGTAAAACCTAACGAAACGGACGCTATCTCGCAAAATAATTCGACAAGTGCACCTGGTAAGACAACGACTACACCAACAACCCCGGCAAAGGAGCCACCACCACGTGATGAACCACCCGTGGAACCTGTGAATGGTGTTGTAGTCCAACCACCTATTGTGCCTCCGCCTAATCGCCCAGGGCGTGTTACCAATCAGCTGCAATTTCTTCAGAAAGGTGTACTCAAGCCAGTATGGGAGCATCAATTTGCGTGGCCTTTCCAGCAACCTGTAGATGCGAAAAAGCTCAATTTACCGGATTATCACAAAATTATAAAGCAGCCAATGGATTTGGGCACAATAAGAAAACGATTAGAGAATACGTATTATTGGAGCGGGAATGAATGTATTCAAGACTTCAATACAATGTTCACCAATTGTTATGTTTACAACAAACCTGGAGAAGATGTTGTGCTTATGGCACAAGCCCTCGAAAAATTATTTCTCATAAAGGTTGCACAAATGCCACAAGAGGAGGTGGAACTCGAACCCCCGGTTCCAAAAGGACCCAAGGGCAAAAAAGCTGGCAGAGTTGGAGCACCAGTAGGTGGTGTGGCAGGGGCTGCAGGAGGCACAGGTCGGGGTCGACCTTCCTCTGGTGCAGCTGCAGTTACTTCCAGTGTACCAAATAGCCTAACACCTTCAGCTACATCAGCTGGGACAACAGGTGTAATTCCTATACCTCCTCTTGGCACCCAAGCACCTGCACCTGTATCTGGGAGCACTAATACAACTACTATTGCTCCTCCATCAACCATGGGAGTTACTCCCATGGCTACACATAACTCTCTGCCTCAACAAGTGGTCCCTCCAACTAGCGGTTACCATGCACAACCAGCAATGGATCCACAAGCAGCTTCTGCTATGCCTCCTCCTCCACAGGTTCCCACTGCACCTACGGTAATGCCTCCATCTCAACCAGCAAAACTTAAAAATGGAGTGAAGAGAAAGGCTGATACCACGACTCCTACTGCAAATTCTTTTGAACCTCTATATAAACTGGATCCTAAAAATGCCAAAATACCCACAAGGCAAGAGTCTGGCAGACAAATAAAGAAGCCAACGAAGCAAGCGGAAGACGGCTTAGTGCCATTCCACCAAGCCAACATGCCTCTGATCGGGGCAATGGCCCAACAGCCTCAGCATACTACTGGGAAGTCGAAAGAAAAGCTTTCAGAAGCTTTGAAATCTTGTAATGAGATTTTGAAAGAATTATTCTCGAAGAAACATTCGGGATGTGCATGGCCATTTTACAAACCAGTTGATGCAGAACTCTTGGGCCTCCACGATTATCATGATATTATCAAGAAACCAATGGATCTTGGTACTGTAAGGACAAAAATGGATAATCGTGAATATAAGACAGCACAAGAGTTTGCTAGTGATTTGAGACTCATATTCACTAATTGTTATAAATACAATCCTCCTGACCATGACGTTGTTGCAATGGCTAGGAAACTTCAAGATGTTTTTGAAATGAGGTATGCGAAAATTCCGGATGAACCAATGGGAAGTATGGTTGGCATGAAGGGTAGCAGTAGTAGTGCTAGCAGTTCCGGATCTGAAAGTTCTTCTGAGAGTGATGATACAGGTGAAGAACGTACTCAAAAATTAGTTGCTTTACAGCAAGAGCTGAAAGCTATGCAAGAACAAATGAGGAAATTAGTGGAAGAAAGACGGTCTTCATAATAATATACTTAGCCAACACGCAAACAGCAATCTTACCAGAAAAGCCAATTGACCTAGACATAATCCGCAGAAACACTAAGATTTTGGAGGACCAAAATCAATCTAAGAAGGGGGGTATGTAACGTCAATTCACATCAGAGACCAGGCCACACACCACGGACAGGATGGCACCCAGATGTCTGCATATCCTTGGCGCGGGCCCTCAATAGTCTTAAGTGCCCACCAGGGGCCTTGGCATTTTCATAGTCAAGATCCTTCCGTTTACGTTTAAGGTTTACCACGTGTTAGTTTAGAAAGTCGGTTTTCTCCACATCTGGCATGTTCCGTAGGCAACTTTCTCGCGAGGGCGGCTAAAACCCTTCCTGGTGCACCAACCGTCCTATTGCCCAATCAGGGACAGTGTCTACTGCCCTCACTTCCTAGTTCCGTGTCCTTAGACACACCCACCCCTAGCCTTCCTCAGACACAGTACAGTCAGTAAGACTCACTTATTCGGTATCCTTAGAATAGTCAACGTGGTTGGAGTGCGTGTTACAATAAAGATTGTTAATTGTTGTGTTACGACTCAACTATATTTTATTTTCACCAACCAACCCTAAAAATTACGTGACACTGACTATGCGGACGATAAAGAAACAAGAAAATCGACATCAGGCGCTGTATGTAAGTATGCGAATGCGGCCATGGCAGAGTACATGGCAGAGTAAGCGACAGCAATGTGTAATGCCGAATATATCAGTGCTGCCTCAGGAGCGAAAGAAATCACGTAACTGAAGAAAATATTTCATGAATGCAAGATAGAGAACATTAAGTATATGTTATGTGTAGACAATACTAGCGCTTTGAAATTAATTAAGAATCCGGAATTTCATCAAAGGAGTAAACATATCCACGTAAAATATCATTTCTTGCGAGATCTGTACAATAAAAGCGAAATTGATGTAACTTATGTAAAAAACGAAGAGCAACTAGTAAATATATTTGCGATGGCATTACCAAAACTCCGTGTGGTATTGGCCTTTTTCTATTTTCTTTCCATCTTTCTTATTCTTTTTAATGATCTATGATCGTATACACCGAGGAAAAAATATATTTGGAGTATTGCACAACCATTATCATACATTATACATATAATGATAAGTTGGCATATGTTTTAAAACTGAAAAAAGTCACGTTTTCTGATACGCAGAAATTTTATGACAGACTAATATTCAAAATTTTACATCTTCGATTTCCGTTGTACGGGAAATCACCCCTATCCGTACCACCGAATAAACTACCTAATTGCAAAGACACCCGTTCAATCGACTGTCGTCACCTCTCAAGTGCACGCGTACTAAATGAAGCTTCATCGTCAATGTTTTCGAAAACTTGAATCTTGAAGCTTTGAAAACTTGAACTTTGAAGCTTTGGATCAAAAATTGTCGCTACATTTCGATTTAGTTTTGCACGAGGAGTCACCCCTCCACTCCAACCTAACCCCGTTCGGCTCGTACCACGATTTCCGATACACCCTGTATACTTTTTTGTCTACCGTAGATGTTACTAACTTTTCACCTTTTCTGTTATCTAATTTATTTTTAAATCTGTACTTTAATTCGCTCTATGTGTGCCACATGATATAAAATACTGGATAATGTGACATTTGTTAAAGTTTCCTAATAAATGTAAAATGCAATGTAGATGTAAAATGTAAACATGTATTTAAATGCGTAAAATAATACACCGGTGTCCATGTACAAATAATATCAAATACTTGTGTTTCAACCATTCGCGGAGAGATACGATCTCAAAGAAGCGCGTCAATGGGAGTCGTAAATTCCCGTTACGATTCGAATAATCGACGCCACGAATAGATCGATCCCCTATTTCGATTAGGATAATAGGGGTGGTGCTTGAGTGAGTATAACGCTGCTTTTAACAGGTTATAATATATATGTCGGGGAGACGTTAAGATTTGGTCTAGGGTTCTGGGCGCGAAACGAATCTACACTCAGATTAGATGTTGTCGTTATACAATAGAGGAGATATTCACTAGTGCAAGTATGATTGTCACAGAATCTGACAAGTAACCGCGATAATCAGATACTCGAGAAGCTAATGACAATGATCCTAGGTTCCATAACGAATCCGCGGCCAACGGGATGATAGAGATACGTTCTCGCAAAGTCCAAGTCTGACTCATCGTAAAGGCAGTATTCTTTTCGTCAATGAAATCGCACAAGAGAATGAATCTCAGTCTCGGTGATGCTACCGAGGAAAACTATATGGGGTGTGTCTAAGGACACGAGATCCTCGGATTCGTCGAGGGCAGCCTTCGTTCGGAAGGTGAGGGAAATTGGCGTTGCTGCTAATTGGTCAATCTCCATATCGGTGTTTAGAAAAAGATGCTATAGCCGCCCTTGAGGGAAAGTTGCTAGCGGGAAGCGTCGTTCGTGGAAGAGATAGATTTCTCTTATCTTCCCGTAGTTGTAACAAAGACTGTTTGTCTGTTTGAAGGACTTTAATTAGCTAAATCTTAAGATTTATAACGGGTCCTCGGGCTAGCTGAACTTGTACTGTGTAGACGCATCGACATCTGGTAATCATCTTACTCGAAGAATAGAGTCTGCGTGTGGCGAGCTACGGGACAGAGACCGTTAGGATGTTTACTGTCGAGTGTCGCTACAACTATTTCCTTTTTCCTAAGAAGAGCTCTAGAATTACTTCTATGCCTTTGTTAGACGAAACGTTCATCCCTTGACCGCGGCTACGTTCGGCGACTGGTTGTCGCCTCGAGCCCAAGCTCACTATCATAAATCTCAAACAATTAAAATTGGACTAAACGACGACATTTGTTTAATTACCGCTAAGTTTTATCGAAAATATAGCTCAGACAAAAATTGTAGATCATAAAATTATCTACAAAAATGTTCCTCATACTTTTCTTCCTAAGAATCATCATTCCTAAGATATCACCATTCTAAAAGTTGAAGGAGTTACATTCTACATGATTGCATGCATTTCCACACCACCTATGAGGTAGTGTACTTGGCGCTTTTTTTCCACGATCTGTTATGACGGAGTTTTATAGGAAAATACTGTATTTATTGCATGATGATTAGTGATATTGATATTTTTTAAAAATTAAAAAATTTTTTTTATGGTGTGAAAGGAGAGACGTTTAACACTCCCCTAGACAAGGATGTAACACATATATATGTCGGAGTTACGTTAGAGTTTAGGGCACGTAACGCTTCTTCGTTTGAATTCGCCATCGTTTTACAAAACGGGGATTATATTTACGCGCATATACAAGATTTTACAAAGTATGATGAATATTGAGTTTAATGAATAGTAAGCTTAACAAATAATAAGTATAACGAATAATATGACTAACGAACAATAAGATTAACGAATAATAAGACTAATGGATAATATGATTAACGAATAATACGTTTTATGATTAATAAGTTTATAGAATAGTGAAATTAACGAATAATATGTTAAATGAAAACTATTAACAATGTGCTTGGGTTCAAACGAATCCACGGCCAACGGGATAACCCTTTACTATGCGTAGAATAATTTTAGACACCAAAGTACGATTACTGAGACGCTCGGTATATTGCTCGATATGTCACTCTTCAAGGCGAACACACGAATGCCTAAACTGATGGAATTCTTTCTCTCTGTACCAATGCGTTTCATTTGTTATATGCTCGCTGGATGCATCGAGAAGGTTCCAAGCGCCGTTGCTAGGCAACTTCCGCCAAAAGTTTGTTGTATACTCGTTGGAAGCATCGAGAGAGTTCCAAGCGCCGTTGCTAGGCAACCTCTGTCTGGAGTTTGATTCTTAATACAAAGTGTGTCCCATTATATCGACACCTCCAAAATACAATCCTATGTGGCCAGGCCCGTTCTTGAGGCCGTATGCCGCCACAATCACATTTCTAGGAAAAACCATACAACCGTTCCACACCTTCGTCAGGCAAAACGTTTATCCCGTGGCCGTGGCTACGTTCGGCGACCAGTTGTCACCTCGAACCCAATTTCGCTATCACAGATTTCGAACAATTACAACTATGATAAGATCTAAGCTAAAGCATTAGAGGACTCTTCCCAAAATTGCAGAGGGAGGGCTCCGGTTTTCCTTTCATCTCCGACATATAAATGGTAAGGCACTGTCGCCTTTCCAGTAGCCTTTCTTTCGGCACTTACCAGATTTTTTTGGTTGGACCGCGGGGAGCTTCCGCTATCCTTCCGAATGACGCAGGTGCTGATAATTTTTTCTTACTGGCGAATAATCTTTATCAACCTTTTCTTGTGGCAAATGATCTTTACTGCTACATCCTTTTGAGCATAGGATTTCGAACCATATATTAGATGCGAATCTAGATGTTTGATCCATTGACATCATGTAATCAAAAACAAAATAGATAAAAATATTTGATATACAACACAGAATTACTGAGCAAATTTACACTATTAATTACCAAATTCCAGACTTGAACAATATAATCATAGGCAAAACTTGAATACATACTTCGATTTCTTCTTCTTCCTCTTCATCGATATCACACGAATCTTCGTCTATAGGATTCGATTGAACATTCGAGCAAGACTGACTTTGGCAATTAGTACACGCTGATGAACACGACAACCCTACTCTTCTACAGCCACATTTAGTACTATAACCTTTTTTACAATTGCAAAAAATAGTGTTTAGGAGTTTTCCCGGAGCAGGTGGGAGGATAGTTTGAATCGGTTCCAAAATATTATCTGTTAATTTCCAACCCCAGTCTTCGGGGTTTAGTTGATTGCCTAGCCATGCCTGAACTTGATAGAATGCTCGATACAAGTGATGATGAGCAGAAGCCGATGTTGGAGGAACACAAGATAGTTGTACTTGTTTCTTGTTCCGTGTATTTTTTACAAAAGTTAAATATTTATGCTTGTCTATATAATCAATTTTCTTTGGAGCTCCATAAACAGCAAGGAGAAAGCGAATTCCTTTTGTGATTATCGTTTGAGGAGAAGAGTCAATTTCTTCAAATACTTTAGCGCAATCAATTAAATCCTTTTTTTCAAATAATTTTAATACTAATGTTTTACCCCTTCTGAACATTGTCTTGGTAATTGTCGACGAAACAAATAAATGTTAATTTTCCCGGCTTTTCTGTAATAATAATTCTACTACCATACTTTACTTTCAATTGTATTTTTATAGTTCTCTCATTTAAAACTACATTTTCACTAACATTCTTTAGTTCATCCAATGTAAACTGGTAATCATCACTACTTTCTATAAACTTATAAATTTCCTCCATCGCAGAGTTTGTTGCCTTGTCTGGCAGATGGCCTCTTCCACCGCCAGTATTAGGACTCAGGAAATATTTGTAACAATTGTCATGATACTTAGCCTCAGCAGCAACTAAATCATACTCAAAATTAACAGTAACAGCTTTTGATACGTCATCAGAACGATCTTGACCTACTGTCAAAACGGATTCTTTGAATGAAAGTGTAGCAATGTTATAAATTTTTTGTCGACGATGCAGCGATTTTTTTCCAGCCTCTTCATTCGCTTCATCGCCACAAAATAAGCAATATTTTTTAAAACAAAAGTCGGATTCACTTACTCGTGCTCTAGTACGAGGTGGACTTACTTTTGATGTACTAGCTTGTCCATCCTCGTGTTGTCTTTTGATAGCAGCAATTGAACTTTTCCGGGAGTATGATTTTCGGCAATCCACGTGAACTGTTACAGACTTTTCACTTTTCAGATAATCAACAAACTCATCGCCTCTTTCGATACTTGCATCGATCAAAGTTTTCATTCCACGACTAACTGTAACAGTTTCATCTTCCGTCAAAAGTTTATTGCAAATAAAGCACATTGTGACATTTTTTAAAAATATTAATGAGTACAAACTGTAATAGTAGACACTCGAAAGGAACGTTCAACACTAAAAGTATTTCACTTAAGCCACTTCAGAAAAGCAGGTATATGAGCATCGCCACGTGGACAATAGAACTTCAACTTTTAGAATGGCAATATCTTAGGAATGGTGATTCTTAGGAAAAAAAGTATGAGGAACATTTTTGTAGATAATTTTATGATCTACAATTTTTGTCTGAGCTATATTTTCGATAAAACTTGCCGTTTTCAAGAAAAATTTAAAAAATCCGAAAATTTTGATTTTGACCTGGAATAACTCTTTCAGCCCGCATGGAATCAATACGGATTTTTGGCACTTTATTTCTACAGGTGTACCCAAGGTCTCTACCAAAATTTAGCTCTGTTTTTGTTATTTGGTCACTATTTTTATGTCTAATTTGACCGGACTAATAAAATCGCAGAATAAATATTCCTAAATGCTTGTCGCGTAATTTGATAGACGCTCGTTGGATACTCAAAGATACTCTGGATGCTGTTAGATACTCGATTTGAATTCGCTAAGTACTTGGTATGAACCGTCGCTCGCGATCGCGTCTGCTTATTTATACTGGTCGGGGGGAGTCGGAAAATTCAAATTTGTCTTCATACGACGGTTGCGTGTAGCGGCGGCATTGTTTTGCTCGGAGTTTATTTATTCTTACATTACTTGTAATCTAACGGTCTTGATACTCCGAAGCAAAACAACAACATGATTTGATTTGTCCTCTGGCCAATGGGGGAAATCAATCGCCCATAACTATTGTTTTCCCTCTTATGAAAGTCAATGGTTATGGAGTGGGACTGAAGAACGTCTTGAACGTCTAGTACTCCTTTCCTCCGTCAACCGGCTCACATTTGCAGTTTGTTCGGACGTGATGATACAAGTCTTCGAGGCCGATACTCAGTGGGATCATTCAGTCTGGGTGATAGTGCTAGTGTGCTAAGAAGGAGCAAAGCCGGCCAGAGACCACGTGCGAGAAGGTCGAGAGTCAAATCAGAAGGAAGTACATGTTGGATCCAGAGATCAGTTGACAGAGGCATATCAATCGGTAATCAGCGTACTGGAAACTCAAGACGAGGCTCATCGCAGTAGCAAGGTGTAAAACCTGCAGTCATTGACAAACAAACATCTTCGCGAACTTGCATTGCAGTGAGTCGTCGAGTTTCGTGTATTGCTTGTTGTGCGTTGAACGATGAGTCCACCAAGAAGAGGGTATGGTTTCGCTTTACTGAAACGTGAACGCTTTCTGATTAGATCATCCCTCGCGAGATTCGATAATTTCTGCAAAACGGAAGGAAAGATTGCGTCTATCGACGCCATTTGTGGCTGGATGATAAAAAATGCATCGCTGATTGACCGCTTTCTGATTATTCAGAAAGAAATTCACTGCTTCCTCGTCGAGGGAAGTGAGGAGGAGGAATCTCACATTTCATTAACGCATGATTTTGAAGCTCTTTATTATAAATTGATGAGAGAGTGCCAAAATCTTATAGACTCTTATATGGTTCGAAAGGCCACTCGCTGTTAACAGCGCGAATCAGGCAATTAGAAATGAGTGCGCCTCCTGCAGTGTCTGCAGTCGGCTACTATAAAATTACCGTCCATTCCACTGTCTTTTACGCATCATTTGCGTGTACTTTCGCAATAACTTCGAATCGCTGATCAATCAAAACGAATCCTTGAGCAACATTGAGCAATTTCTCTATTTATATTTAAAATCTGTAGTAAAGAGAGGATCTGCTAGCGCGCTTAAAGCATTGACAATGTCCGACGACAACTATAATGCCGCATGGAAATTTTAGTAGATTTGGAGGCGTTCCTTGAACGAACATACTAACAATAAGTGCGACCCTCAGAAACTACAATCGCGTCTTGTATCGTTAGTTAGCGCTGGGAGGCTCAACCGTCCATTGTTCACAGCTGACGATAAATTAGAGAATTCATACAGGGCACTGCGTTAAGACGTGTATAATCGTATAATCAAATTCTTATAACACTCGAGCAACGGTCATTTTTATGGAGGGATGATTCTTTGCAGTCGATCGATGTTTACGAGTCCACAGACGCATTCTTAAATTCTGTTCAGTGATTCATTGCATGCAGAGAAATTTAGAAATTATTCTGTATAAACCAGAGAAATTTATTCTAACAACGGTGGAAATTTCGTGGATGCTATTCGCATCGCTACTCCGGAGCATTTTTGCCTCGGTACTATAGTGGTGGTCAAGGAGGATTGCCTTTACGTTGGAGATTCGACCGTATCACTGAGATGCATCAAGGCAAGGATGGCGTTACCAAAATCATCTCAATAAGGACAGTCAATGAGGTTGTCAAACGGCTGATGGCCAATATTTGCATCTTACCAATGAACAACGAAGATTTAACACCGCGGGCAGGATTCAGAGACATGTCAGGCTGACGGTCTCAAAACGAGCTGAATAATATCCAATCCTATGTATACACGGGGATGAACATAAGGTGATTTATTATATAACCATTGTAATTAATTACATTGCCAATTCATAGAATTGAACATAATCTTTAATCATTGTATATCCGTAGCCACTGTATTCGCGTAGTTCAATAGAATCTATAGTTATGGTATAATCATGGTAAAATTGTATTGTTTAGCTGCGGTGTGTTATGGTGCGAGGGTCATGGTCCGACTGCGGACGGAAAGCGCACAAGCGAAAAACACGGATAGGACGGAATTTTCTCTCACTCGGAAGATTGTGACACTCAGAAGACATCTCGACAACTTTTTTAAATAAATAATAAATTAGTAAATTATAATGAATTTATAAATTTTTATACATTAGACGTATATCTGCTTTTTACTTTCTAGGCTACACGTTGTTTTGATAAGAATAAATTGCTGATTTCTACTTGATGTGCGTCCATCAAAATTTGTCCTTTCCACAGGGTACATTAACCCTGAAACTGTCCATACGACCATCGTCGTGAAGAGGTTGTAGAGCTGCGGTTGAAGGAGAAACCCTTAAAAGGTCAAAAGTTCGTTCCCTTTGCGTGCACCCTGCGTGACATCCTCGAGGGTCGACAGTGCTCCTGTCGCCTGGCAACGCTGCTTATTGGAGCAATGGGCGAAGCAGAGAGAACGAGAAAGAAAAGGGATAGGAAGTGGGTGGAAAAGAGAGGGGAAAATAGGAAGGAGAGCCTCTTCCTTTCCTTTTTCTTCCTCCGCTCTCTTTTCCCGCTGCTGGCTTTATTTCTACGCACTACTCGACTCATCGCCAAGCGCTAGGCGCCACTTTAATTGGACCGAGCAATCGTCGAGTTTCCCTTCTTCCTTTGAAGGGTGCCAGCCTTGTATCCAAAAAACCACCCTTCTGTCTTTGAAACTGCCGTACTTGCTCCGTGCAAGACCCCTCTTTCCTTCTTTGCATTTGCTGCATCTTTTAGAAGATTCAAGAGTGCTCGAAAGAGAGAACTTTAATATCTGCTTTCGTTCCGAGATCGTTTGTGCACGTCCTTGGCTCTTTGCGCTCGACTTTATCAGAGTACCGATGTCGTTGGAAATCTCAAAAGTTCAAGGAAATATTGATTTTATAAAACGTTGGCAAAACTTTTCTTCGAAGATACAAACCTAGCGAACCAAGCGAATAAGAATTGAAAAACACCTTCTAGTTTGTACGCGTTTCCTCGCCAGCTTCGATTATCGCCACGTAATTATCGCGCTCTGATTACACTCGCTCGTCCATTAATTGTACGCAAATTATGCAGCATGCTTGAACCTAAATTTATGACTCGAAATTGCACGTACGCGACAGCCGATAGTGATGATGAAAGATAATTCGAAGGTACAGAGTATCCAATAATTTCGCTCGGAAACGTAATTGTGGCTGGTGATTTCTAAAATAGAAACGACAATGGAGTGCTCTTAAAATTCTACGAGCAATTAAAATTCCAAAAACAATATAGTAACTATAGAATTGATTATAATTTATCTCGTATCATTTCTAGATCTTAGAGAAGACGTTGAGGATAAATAATGTAGTTGAAGTTGAAGTTAATGGTAACGTAAGACAAGAATGACTACGGTATAACTGCGGTAGCGATTGTTTTTTAAATGGAACTCATATTCAAATGGGGCAAGGAAAAATAGGAAATAAAAGTTGAGCTTAATGATTTTATGACAACCGAAAGTACAAAATTATCAAAATACAAATAGTTAGGCAATAAAAATATCCACATTAGATAACGTAAAAGATTGTAAGTTGCAGTAGGAAACATGAAATATTCCATTTTTAATATTGCGTCATATGCGCAGAAACAGAGATTAATGTTTCGACAATACCAGAAGTGAATATTTTTTACTCTATTTCAATAGTCTACAATGTTGTTCATCTCGAAGAAGAATTAAAGTAATATGAAGCAATTACTGTTCTTGTTTTTCATTATTTTTCTGCCACTTAATTAGCATGTAAATTTCTTATTATGAACAATACAGTTAAATACAGTGTTATTTCTTTACTGGACAAAAATACTAAAAACTGGTGCTCTTGATGAAGCTGTTTTTTGTCATTTCTTATTTTCCGCCTTATCTCTAACATCTAAAAACCTTTTAACCTGTCGTTTAGTTGATTGTGTAAAATGCGTCGTGATTTTATCGATCTATGTGGTCGTTTACCTCAACAACGAGCAGGTTCTATGTCAATTTCAATTGAGTCGATCGTATCTTATTCAATCTAGCTTAATTTGCAAATAATTTTTTCACTCGAATATTTAAATTGCCTTTAAAGATTAGAGATGACATGCAAAATCACTAACAGTGATTTTTCGCAATAATCGTGATTTTTTTATCTTGAGTGAATTTGCTCACTGTGATCGTAATTCTGGATTTTAATTGAATTATTTCTTATAAGATACTTTTATATTTCTTGCGTAGGGACATCTGCCGATAATGTTAATTTAAAATTACTTTACGTTCTTCTCATATTTTCTCTTCTTTATCCTATATCAGTATCTTGAAGAGTAAGCTATTAATTTCTCTCTACGATTTCAAAATCGTATTATACTCTCCACCAATCAGAAGCGATCACGAAAAATCACAAATCAGTACAAAAAATTACGGTAAATGGCAACGAACGTGATCGAATCACTCATGATTCAAAAGTAGCAGTTCGTCTCTACGAATAAAGTCAATGAATAAATATCAATAAGTGTTGCTTTTTAAAGCTGTAGTTTAAAACAACGCTATATTAGTTCCATCTACTGTAAATATTGTTTTTGTTAAATCCAAGCTGCCAACATATCGCACGCAACTTTGTATTAGATAGGTTCGTGTTCTGTAGCGTGAACGCCGCGATGCGCACAGAGTATTCCCTGAATTCAATAAAACGGAGGAAGGTAGAATGTAGCCTCGTAAACGGGTAATCTGCTATTCAGGTCATAACCTAGCACACGTCAAGCCAGGACGGTCGTTTTCCCGGCAACCATTCCGGATTGTCTCCTCCTACCTTGGGACTCTACGAGATACGATGCAGAGGACGAATAGGACAAACTTGGGGAAAAGGGTGTAGGGATGCGCACGACATTTATAACTCACTACTCTCGCATCGAATGGTTATTTCCGAAGGTTATCTTTGATATGATATTCTCAATGACAACAACTGGAATCAACCACTCTTTGTTACAATACGAGCAACTTTTCAGTTTCTTACGAGTCGGAAATTATTAATAAGGCTAGAATTTTAAACGGTGAACATAATATTATAACTAGACTAGGATATTTATCCAGATTGATATTTTGATAAACGCGATTGAAGGAATAAAAGCTAAGTACAGACTTTTTCTCTTACTTAATATGTATATTATAATAGATACTATAGATTGAATATTTTATATATTTTGCAGCATTATACACGTGTGTTGTATATATTTTTGAAACATCCGCAGTTTAATAATTTAAAGAATTTTGAAATTTATTTTCACAAACTGTTTCGTTAATTAGTATACGTTTTTAGAAATACGTTTTTAGAAGGTCTACCTGAAAATCGAGAATCGATTTTCCACACCCTAAACTACCACTCTTTCTCTGTCAATCTCGAATACTCTAAATACTAATTTCCTTCTCGTGACCGCGTCTATCTCTAATGCTCGAAATCCTCCTTCTTCTCTAACCGTCCGTTTGTGTACTTACTGTTTGGCGAATTGGTTATCCGTAACGACAAATAAGGTCACGTTGTCCGTTAAATAGAGAAAGTCCTTTTGTTTATCTGCGTTTGAACTTTTAGGGAGTTTACATTTATGAACCCTTTAGGGATATCACGTAGGAAGCACAAGAAATCACGAAATTAACAGATCACCGGTGATTTAATTTGAACATTTCGTAAGTAAGGTAAAAAATTCGGACTTTAAATATGATAGTGAAATTTATTGTACGAATCCAACAGAGTAACGGTTCAGAGTATTATAACAGACTGTGTCGAGTTCTGATTTTGGGAACGTTTATATGCTAGGGTTTGAGCCCTCTGGATGGGTTGTCGCCGGGCGCTTTATCCTGTTACTGTCTTCTTCCTGAAAAGATTCGTCGCGTTTGACCATTGGAATTGTTTCAACCGTTCGCGGAGAGACGCGATCGCGAGATAGCGCGTCAACGAGAGTCGTAAATTCTCGTTACGATTAAACAATCGACGCCACGAACTGATTGATCCCCTATTTCAATTACGAGAATAGAGGTGGTTGGAATGAATGTAAATGAGAAATTACACTTAATGTGTTAATAAAAGTTTAATAGTAAATAAACAGTCAACAATTTCACTCAACGAGCAACGGTTAACAATTAAGACGAAAGACGAAAGACGAAAGAGTGACAATGAAGACGATTCACTAATTTATCGAAACGCCTCGATGAATACGAACGATCCAACCAACCGAATAAGAAGTCCGCTTTAACGACTTACCAAACACTGCTCGACGACGCGTGGAACCAATACAGGTCATTACAAGAAGAACTGGAAGATTTAGGCGAGGAGGAAGACGCGCGTGTTACTGAAATAACACACACCTACTGCGATCTGATGATACGGATACTTTTTTTTTTATATATATATATATGTCGGGGAGACGTTAAGATTTGGTCTAGGGTTCTGGGCGCGAAACGAATCTACACTCAGATTAGATGTTGTCGTTATACAATAGAGGAGATATTCACTAGTGCAAGTATGATTGTCACAGAATCTGACAAGTAACCGCGATAATCAGATACTCGAGAAGCTAATGACAATGATCCTAGGTTCCATAACGAATCCGCTGCCAACGGGATGATAGAGATACGTTCTCGCAAAGTCCAAGTCTGACTCATCGTAAAGGCAGTATTCTTTTCGTCAATGAAATCGCACAAGAGAATGAATCTCAGTCTCGGTGATGCCACCGAGGAAAACTATATGGGGTGTGTCTAAGGACACGAGATCCTCGGATTCGTCGAGGAAAGCCTTCGCTCGGAAAGTGAGGGAAATTGACGTTACTGTTAATTGGTCAATTTCCATGTCGATGGTTAGGGAAGGGTGCTAGCCGCCCTTAAGAGAAAGTTGCTAGTGGGGAGCGTCGTTCATGAGAGAAATAGATTTCTCCTAACTTCCCATATTTGGAACAAAGACTGTTTGTCCGTCTGAAGGACTTTAGTTAAATAAATCTTAAGATTTATAGCGGGTCCTCGGGCTAGCTGAACTTGTACTGTGGAGACGCATCGACATCTGGTAATCATCTTACTCGAAGAATAGAGTCTGCGTGTGGCGAGCTACGGGACAGAGACCGTTAGGATGTTTACTGTCAAATGTCGCTACAACTATTTCCTTTTTCTAAGAAGAGCTCTAGAGTTACTTTCATGCCTTTGTTAGACGGAACGTTCATCCCTTGACCGCGGCTACGTTCGGCGACTGGTTGTCGCCTCGAGCCCAAGCTCACTATCATGAATCTCAAACAAATAAAATTGGACTAAACGACGACATTTGTTTAATTACAGCTACGTTAGAATCTAGATTACAGTATTGAGGAGTTTTCCCGAAGTTCCAAAGGGAAGGCTCCGGTGTCTTTCCATCTCCGACACGGCCATCCTGACTATCACACGTCCTCGTGTGTAACTAAAATATTGAGTTTTCTAACATTAGACTCGATACAACTAATATTGTCTACAATTTAACTTAATGTCCAAATAAGGCAAGGGTCCAGTGCAACAACAAAATTTTGTTCGGAGGTTTGACAACGAGAGAAATAAGAGAGAACAAGAATTAGTAACGTTGTAATTAGTATTCAAAGTGCTAGTTGCATCCTGTCGGTTGTCAGTCGGGTCGTAACGGCATGATGGACCGTTCTCGATTTCGCACCCCACTGGATCTCGATTTTATAGATCGTATGAGCACATAGAGCTTTGTGCCACGTTCTCAGTGGGCTTTATCAAACTGTTGCCACAAGAAGCACACGTTCTCAGTGGGCTTAAACTGGTGCCACAAGAAACACACGTTCTCGGTGGGCTTTATCAACTCGCTCGCCCAGGTGTTATAGGCATAGTGCTACTGATCTTTCGAGGTCGGAGTGCTCATATCGTCGTGGTCGCTGCCATCACTACAGACATCCAACTCAGCAGGAATACAACTATCGGGCATTTTCCTCAACCTATCATGACTGTACTTGTATGATCGTTTGCCGTCTAATGTTTTTAAAATATATCTATCTCCTTCTAAAATCTCTGCTATTACAAATGGACCCTTAAATTTTGGATCTAACTTCGTTTGGTTTCTCTCCTCATTCTTGCGTAATACAAAATCACCGAGATTAACCCTGGATTGAGGAGTTTTCCCGAAGTTCCAAAGGGAAGGCTCCGGTGTCTTTCCATCTCCGACATATATATATATGTCGGGGAGACGTTAAGATTTGATCTAGGGTTGTGGGCGCGAAACGAATCTACACTCAGACTAGATGTGGTCGTTATGCAATAGAGGAGATATTCGCTAGTGCAGGTATGATTATCACAGAATCTGTCAAGTAAACGCGATAACCAAATGTTCGAGAAGCTAATGACGATGATCTTAGGTCCCATAACGAATCCGCGGCCAACGGGATGATAGAGATACGTTCTCGCAAAGTTCAAGTCCGACCGATCGTAAAGATAGTATTCTTTCCGTCAATGAATTCGCACAAGAGAAGGAATCTCAGTCTCGGTGATGCCACCGAGGAAAACTATATGGGGTGTGTCTAAGGACACGCGGTCATCGGATTCGTGGAGAAAGTCTTCGCTCGGAAAGTGAGGGAAATTGACGTTACTGTTAATTGGTTAATTTCCATGTCGATGGTTAGGGAAGGGTGCTAGCCGCCCTTAGGAGAAAGTTGCTAGTGGGGAGCATCGTTCATGAGAGAAAAAACAGATTTCTCTAACTTCCCATGGTTGGAACAAAGACTGTTTATCCGTTTGAAGGACTTTAGCTAACTCCTAAGATTTATAGCGGGTCCTCGGGCTAGCTGCACGTACTGTGGAGACGCATCGACATCTGGTAATCATCTTACTCGGAGAATAGAATCTGCGTGTGGCAAGTCACGGAACAGAGACCGTCAAGATGTTCACTGTCGAATGTCACTACCACTATTTCCTTCTTTTTCTAAGAAGAGCTCTAGAGTTACTTTCATGCCTTTGTTAGACGGAACGTTCATCCCTTGACCGCGGCTACGTTCGGCGACTGGTTGTCGCCTCGGGTCCAAGCTCACTATCATAAATCTCAAACAATTAGAATTGGACTAAACGACGACATTTGTTTAATTACCGCTACGTTAGAATCTAGATTACAGTATTGAAGAGTTTTCCCGGAGTTCCAAAGGGAAGGCTCCGGTGTCTTTCCATCTCCGACACGGCCATCCTGACTATCACACGTCCTCGTGTGTAACTAAATATTGAGTTTTCTAACATTAGACTCGATACAACTAATATTGTCTACAATTTAACTTAATGTCCAAATAAGGCAAGGGTCCAGTGCAACAACAAAGTTTTGTTCGGAGGTTTGACAACAAGAGAAATAAGAAAGAACAAGAATTAGTAACGTTGTGATTAGTATTCAAAGTGCTAGTTGCATCCTGTCGGTTATCAGTCAGGTCGTACGGCATGATGGACCACTCTCGATTTCGCACCCCACTGGATCTCGATTTTGTAGATCGTATGAGCACATAGAGCTTTTTGTTCCCTGGTTTCAATGAGCTTTACAGTACTGTCGCCACGAAAAGCATATGGAATACGTCACATATTCTCAGAGAACTTTATCAAACTGTTGCCACAAGAAACACACATTCTCGGTGGTCTTTGTCAAACTGTTGCCACAAGAAACATACATTCTCGGTGGTCTTTATCAAACTGTTGCCACAAGAAACACACATTCTCGGTGGTCTTTATCAAACTGTTGCCACAAGAAATACACATTCTCGGTGGTCTTTATCAAACTGTTGCCACAAGAAACACACATTCTCGGTGGTCTTTGTCAAACTGTTGCCACAAGAAACACACTTTCTCGGTGGTCTTTATCAAACTGTTGCCACAAGAAACACACATTCTCGGTGGTCTTTATCAAACTGTTGCCACAAGAAACACACATTCTCGGTGGTCTTTATCAAACTGTTGCCACAAGAAACACACTTTCTCGGTGGTCTTTATCAAACTGTTGCCACAAGAAACACACATTCTCGGTGGTCTTTATCAAACTGTTGCCACAAGAAACACACATTCTCGGTGGTCTTTATCAAACTGTTGCCACAAGAAACACACATTCTCGGTGGTCTTTGTCAAACTGTTGCCACAAGAAACACACTTTCTCGGTGGTCTTTATCAAACTGTTGCCACAAAAAAAACACACATTCTCGGTGGTCTTTATCAAACTGTTGCCACAAGAAACACACATTCTCGGTGGTCTTTATCAAACTGTTGCCACAAGAAACACACATTCTCAGTGGGCTTTATTAACTCGCTCGCCCAGGTGTTATAGGCATAGTGCTACTGATCTTTCGAGGTCGGAGTGCTCATATCGTCGTGGTCGCTGTTATTGCCATCACTACAGACATCCAACTCAGCAGGAATACAACTATCTGGCATTTTCCTCAATCTATTATGACTGTACTTATAGGATCGTTTACCTCCAAATGTCTTTAAGATATGCCTGTCTCTTTCCGAAACTTCTGCTACTACGAATGGACCTCTAATTTTGAATCTAGTTTGGTTTGGTTTCTTTCCTCATTTTTGCGTAATACAAAATCACCGAGGTTAACCCTAACCACTATAGCTTTAGTCTTGTCGAAGCTATCCTTATCATGCCTGGCACTAGTTTCCATCTCCCTCATTGCCTATCGTCTTATATTGGGGATATCGACTCCCTTTTCTTCTATGTTGTCGGGTAACAACAGGTCGTATGGTTTTGCAGTTCTACCGATTAGTAGTTCCAGTGGGCTCGAATTAGTCACGCGGTTGGTGATGCAACTCAAAGCCAACTGTATTTCCCCCAATCGCGTCTTGCCATGGCCGCCCGGTCGTTTCTACCGTTGTAAACGTATTCTTTAACGTTTCCATTACACGCTCTACCTGCCCATTAGCTCTACTAGCACCGGTCGCCATCAAGTGAATTTTAATTTGTCTACTTTCACAGAAACCCTGAAATTCTTTATCCGTAAAACATCTTCTTTGATCTGCTATTATCCGGCAGGGACTGTCGAATAAAATATAGCGGACTTAAGTGCTTTGATAGTGTTAAGGGAATCTATCTTACGGTAATGCTGCAGGTATACAAATTTCGTGAAGGCATCGATCAAAACAATGACGTATTCTTTAGCGTCGTTCTTGCCGCTTAGCTTGCCCGTTATGTCCGTGTGCACTGTATGCCAAGGTATGCTGGTCTTAGGTATAGGATGTAGTTCGGCTTGTATTTTGCCTGAACTTGCCTTCGAAACTCGACAAGCATGACAGTTCTCTACGAATCTGCGAACCTACTTCGCCATCCCTTCGAACAAGTAATACTCGTACAGTTTCTCAAGCGTTTTATCCCAACCTAAGTGCATAATTGACTGGTGTACATGGTTAATAACGGACCATCTAAAACCTCTCGGAACAATAGGTAAACAGAGAGTCCTGCCTTTCCTTCGTATCCTACGGTAAAGGGTACCGGACCGTAATTCGTACGTATTCGCGGTGTCTTCCGCGAGCTCGTCGCTTTGCAACTTTTCGACGATTTCCGAAATTTGAGGATCACGACGTTGTTCTGCTAATAGCCCGTCTTCGGAGATCTCGGCCCGATTAATCTCTTTCTCTACGATTTTGTTGATCATATGTCGATTCAAATCTACGGGGTTTCGCGAAAAGAAATCTACGTGGGCCATTCGTTTACCCTCTCGATACATGATGTTAAAAATCAAACGTTTGCAAGTAGGCCCACCACCTATAGACCCGATCGTTTAAATTTATTTTGTTGCTGGAGGCTTTCAAAGAATTACAGTCGGTGACAACTAGAAATTTCCGCCCATGTAAATAGTGTCGGAAATGCTTGACGTCGCTTACTACTGCTAATGTCTCCAGTTCGTACGAATGATATCTGGATTCCGCGGGACTGGTCCTTTTACTGTAATATTCAATGACTCTATTTTTTTTACCTTCAACCTTATGCATTAAAATAGCCCCATACCCCTCCGAACTAGCGTCGATGTGTAGTTCTATGGGATGGTTGGGGTCGAATATCATTAACACTGACGCGTCGGTCAGAACGGAAATTACCTTTTGCCTTATCTTTTCGTGCCTATCCGTCCAAGTTATGTATTTGCTACTAGAAGTAAGTGCATACAAGAGTTTCATCACTTGAGAGAATTTAGGAATAAATTTTCGGAAGTAAGAGGCCAACCCTATAAACTGCCTAAGCTGTGTGACGGTCGACGGTGCAGGTAAAGAATTTGAAGCTTGTATTTTTCCCGGGTTTGGACGGACTTCTCCGTTGCAAATTACATATCCCAAATAAAGTATCGATGTTTTTAGAAACGAACATTTAGAGAAGTTGAACGAGAATCCGGCGTTCACCAGGGTATTCAATACGATGTCTAATCTCTCTAAGGCTTGGTCCCTCGAGTCGGCAATAATTAGAACATCATCTAAATAGACAACAACGTATGAATGGGCGAGGTCGCCTAAGGCATTGAAAATGGCCCTTTGAAAAACGGACGGGGCATTTTTTTCGGTCTAAACGGCATCGTTATGTACTCGTATTGTCCGTCGGGAGTGACGAACGCTGTATACTCCGTCGAATTAGGATAAACGGGGATTTGGTGAAGCCCGCTGACTATGTCCAAGTGAATAAAGTATCTCGCCTTTTGCAATCTCACGATTTGATCCGCGATACGGGGTAGGGGATACCGATCCGCGACCGTATTTTCCTTTAACGCTCGAAAATCGACGCACAGTCTATTCGAACCGTGCCTTTTCTTTACGAGTAGCATAGGGCTTGCGAACGGTGAACTACTAGGTCTTATGATCTTTGCCCTAATTAGTTCGCTGATTCTTCCACGTACTATCGTGCGCTCTTCCTCGCTGAGTCTATAAGAACTTCTTTGTACGGTGATGTTAGGATCAATTAATTGTATCTCTAGCTGGCCTGTACTTACGCGAGTACGTAGGAAATCCGCAAACGGATGAATCTTTGAATTTTCGAGAGGAGGAATTAATCGACTTTTATCATTACCATGTACTTCGATGTCAACTTCATGGATATCGATCCCGTTTCCAGCGGTTTTATTACAGACATCAATTATTTTGCTTTACACATAGCGATGCTATTTCGTGTAATGTTACGTCAGAATCCAGACTTAAAATTTCACGACTAATCGCGATATCATATTTCAAACAACTATCAGCGGGGACATGAGAAATTATCTTCAATATAAAATCATTAATACACACGATAGACAAAATGGAAGGTGTACGTTTACTACAGATATTTCCTGCTCTTCGCATTACTACGTCAATAGTTCTTTTTCCCGAGAATCACGAGGCTACAGACTCTTTAATTGGTGAACACTCGGCTTCTGAATCGGAGTAAAATGGAAACGACTCACCCAGATGACTTGGTCTACCAGTTGACGCTTCCACTGCGTAGAAGTCGACTCGACGTTTGTTATTGAAATTATAGTTTCCTTTCAGGGCACTGTTTCGTAAAAGATTTCCGTCCGTAATCAGATGGATAGCTGCGCCCATGCAGCGAGGTCGGAGCACGTGATTTTAAGGGTTAAAACGTGATAACGAAAGCTGTCAGGTTTCGCACTCGATTTTGCACTAGCGATTGAATTAACTCGCGCACGATGGTCGTAAGCTCTAGCACTGTTAAAATCGGTACTGATCCCACTTCTGATGTCGGGGAGACGTTAAGATTTGATCTAGGGTTGTGGGCGCGAAACGAATCTACACTCAGACTAGATGTGGTCGTTATGCAATAGAGGAGATATTCGCTAGTGCAGGTATGATTATCACAGAATCTGTCAAGTAAACGCGATAACCAAATGTTCGAGAAGCTAATGACGATGATCTTAGGTCCCATAACGAATCCGCGGCCAACGGGATGATAGAGATACGTTCTCGCAAAGTTCAAGTCCGACCGATCGTAAAGATAGTATTCTTTCCGTCAATGAATTCGCACAAGAGAAGGAATCTCAGTCTCGGTGATGCCACCGAGGAAAACTATATGGGGTGTGTCTAAGGACACGCGGTCATCGGATTCGTGGAGAAAGTCTTCGCTCGGAAAGTGAGGGAAATTGACGTTACTGTTAATTGGTTAATTTCCATGTCGATGGTTAGGGAAGGGTGCTAGCCGCCCTTAGGAGAAAGTTGCTAGTGGGGAGCATCGTTCATGAGAGAAAAAACAGATTTCTCTAACTTCCCATGGTTGGAACAAAGACTGTTTATCCGTTTGAAGGACTTTAGCTAACTCCTAAGATTTATAGCGGGTCCTCGGGCTAGCTGCACGTACTGTGGAGACGCATCGACATCTGGTAATCATCTTACTCGGAGAATAGAATCTGCGTGTGGCAAGTCACGGAACAGAGACCGTCAAGATGTTCACTGTCGAATGTCACTACCACTATTTCCTTCTTTTTCTAAGAAGAGCTCTAGAGTTACTTTCATGCCTTTGTTAGACGGAACGTTCATCCCTTGACCGCGGCTACGTTCGGCGACTGGTTGTCGCCTCGGGTCCAAGCTCACTATCATAAATCTCAAACAATTAGAATTGGACTAAACGACGACATTTGTTTAATTACCGCTACGTTAGAATCTAGATTACAGTATTGAAGAGTTTTCCCGGAGTTCCAAAGGGAAGGCTCCGGTGTCTTTCCATCTCCGACATATATAAATGTTTATTGATTTCCAGATTTGCTTTATACAATTTTTGTTAGTTCGCAATAAACGGCGAACTTCTGTTGTGGGTTGTTTAGGCATAAGTACCGATACGTGACGGCACGACGTAGCCATACAATATTTCATTTTATCCTATTTTATGCATTTTATACTATGATTATACTATGGATTTTAAGCCGCTGAAAAGCTGTGCTTACATATTGTATTGTTGTTTATTCTCATTTCTATCCTGAAAAACCTGGTCGTAAAAACAGGACAGTTTGTGATGATACGGATACAGACTCTCAGAGATGATGTATCAGCATCGTCATCGAAATCGCCAAGCTGCGATTCACCTAATGCCGCCGAGCCGACATCATTAAAACTGCCAGAAATTCATTTACCCACTTTCGACGGTACGATAGAGCTTTGGCATTCGTTTTACGACTCCTTCTCGTCCACTGTAGATCGAAACGAACGACTTACGCCCGTGCAAAAATTCCATTATCTCAAATCATCCTTGACCAGAGATGCCGTGCGAAGCATTCAATCATTAGACGTCACAGATATAAACTATTCGATCGCCATTGACATTCTCAAAGAAAGATTTGACTGCCACCGTCAAATCTGCATGCGCCGTTGGGAGCTGATGTTCAACTATCCGAAAATATCCAAGGAGACACCCGAAGCCATAGACGATCTTCTCCAGACGGTCAAAGTTCATCTTCAAGCTCTAGAGAAACTCGGTGAACCAATTACATCAAACGTCGTCCTTATCGGAATACTTACATCGAAGCTACCCTCAGCCATCATTCGCAAATGGCAGCGCACATTACCGGACAAAAAAATGCCGCCATTTAAGCACTTGGTAGACTTTCTAAAGTCACGGACGAACGGCGATAGGACAAGCTCAACATCAACCGCGATAAAAAGGGCGTCCGACCAATATAGCCGTCAGCGACAACGCGGGCCGCGAAGCCACGTATTCACCATGACACGTAAGACATTGGTGTGTCCAACCTGCCAAGGACAACACGAAAGCTGGAATTGCGATATCTTCAAGGCAAAGTCGGCCAAAAAGCGCCTTGAAATCGCAAAAAGGGCTTCGCTCTGCACCAACTGCTTAAGAAAAGGTCACTCTGTTGCTCAGTGTTCCGCCGTTTCATGTCGTATATGCGGAGACAATGACGCTAAAGTTGACGACCTGTGGTGGGCCCTTGAGTTTACTGAGCATCGGGAAGACTGTTGGTGGGCCGCTAGCTGCCAGGTATTGAGGGATGGTGTGCAGATGTCCCACGCGACGTAACATCCTCCCCCGTTGAGAGGGCACCGATCAAATTCAATGAGTGGGTTAGATGGGTGTGTGATCCACCTCCTTCGATATCAGGGGTTGTACGGACTCAGCTGGATCTGATTGACATGGCAGGGGAACCAGTCGTTTGACGCCGCGGTCCAGGAGGCTCGATGATGTCTGCACCGTCGCTGTTCATATTATGCCATCGACTCCTGGATGGACTTTGATAACTCGGCTCAGAGGGCCACTGTATTGAGGGCACGTTGTCTCCTCCGTAGTCTAGATCGCCCTTGTCCTCGTCGTTGCCGAGAGATTTCCAGTTAGAGTTCACGACCCAGGAAGTGTCGCTAAACGTCTCGGCTCATGACGTGTCGTTGATTGGGACTTGTTTTGCCATTGGAGAGTATAGGGACGTCGTTGTAGCCACGGGGGGCTTCAGGGGAAAGTTTGTGGTATGCGACCTGGTCGGTGTGGCGATCTGTGAACTCAGTAAAGAAGCGTTGAAGTCATATGGAATGTTATGTAATGAGTTGCGCGTGTCATGCGACGCAGTCGGAACTAAATTGAATACGATATTCTCCGTCGGCAGAGAGTGAACGTTGATGTTGCTCTTTGACTTACTGTTACTTTCCTGAACGCTGATAGACGTGTTACTGCTGCTTCCGGTGGTTGTGAATTCGCTATGGTCCTGGAGACTTCCATTGAGGAAGGCTTAATTGCTGTAAGTTTTGATAATCGTTCATTCAGGTCTGACGAGAGCTCAAGTAACCTATCATAAATAATGTTAATTTGTATCCGAATATCGTCGACTTGTTTTTGATATGACATTATGAGGTCCTTGCATTGCTGGCCGAACTGTGCGTATCCATCGAGCAATCTTGTTACAGACGGGAATTGGTAATGGAGAGAGGTGAGTCGTTTCATCGCCGTTATTATCGTCGTTCCGCCTCTGAAACGTGGTTTGTCCGTGGTCCCTCGTCGAGGTCCCAAAAGCAGGTGAAATCCGTTTCCACGTCCGTCGTGTAGGCATGAAGGACCCTTGCGGTTAATGGGGAAAGTGGGCTCCCCTCGATGACCCATCCGAATCGCGTTTTTTGCAGGTGCAAATCAGGCCCGTTTGAGTGACTGATATTCAGCTGACCAACGCACAGTGATGCTAGAGTTGGTCCGGCGCTTAATAAGATATCGATCGGAGCAGGTCTATGGAAACTTGGATCGGCCAGTTGGAGATTCCTGGGTATTTGTACCGTTGAACGATCTACAGGTTGATCTGGGACCCAGGTCGATATAGTTGGGATAATGAGGAACGTCAGTGTACGTTCGTATGTACCGTCAATTGAGGTGATCGTGGTCGTTATGTAACGTTTCGATGTCGTCGACAGAGTGTTGAGGGCTCCGATTGGGACCGAACATTTCCGTTGGTTAAGTTCCAATGATTTGGCGAGCTTTTCGGTCATAAAGTTCATGCTAGAGCCGGTGTCTAGCAGAGCTCTACAACGGAATGGTTGATTTTGATTGTTTAGGATTTTCACCTGCGCCGTGACTAACAGATCATGATGCAATGGTTCCGAGGGAAGCGCGGTCAGTGAATCCGTTTTATGTGATTCGGTCCCGATTAAAGTCGTCTGCGGCAGTCATTGTTTTCTTTGTCGTGTAGAACTGAGAGATAAATTTGATTCGGTTATTTTCGTTTGCGATGAACGAGATTCGCGTTTAGGAGACGTTCGGGGAGACGTTCGGGGAGACGTTCGGGGAGACGTTCGGGGAGACGTTCGGGGAGACGTTCGGGGAGACGTTCGGGGAGACGTTCGGGGAGACGTTCGGGGAGACGTTCGGGGAGACGTTCGGGGAGACGTTCGGGGAGACGTTCGGGGAGACGTTCGGGGAGACGTTCGGGGAGACGTTCGGGGAGACGTTCGGGGAGACGTTCGGGGAGACGTTCGGGGAGACGTTCGGGGAGACGTTCGGGGAGACGTTCGGGGAGACGTTCGGGGAGACGATCTGGGCGACGTATCGGATCGTCTCGAACGATGTGACGAACGCGATGTCGGTGAACCTGGTGGTGATCGCCCGTTAGATGATCGGTCGCTCGACGATCGACTGCTTGACGATCGGCCGCTCGACGTTCGCGCTTTGACAGGACCGTGATTTTGATGCAAATATGTGTGATGTCGTCGTCCGCATATACGACATGAACCGGCGGAACACTGAGCAACAGAGTGACCTTTTCTTAAGCAGTTGGTGCAGAGCGAAGCCTTTTTTGCGATTTCAAGCCGCTTTTTGGCCGACTTTGCCTTGAAGACATCGCAATTCCAGCTTTCGTGTTGTCCTTGGCAGGTTGGACACACCAATGTCTTACGTGTCATGGTGAATACGTGGCTTCGCGGCCCGCGTTGTCGCTGACGGCTATGTTGGTCGGACGCCCTTTTTATCGCGGTTGATGTTGAGCTTGTCCTATCGCCGTTCGTCCGTGACTTTAGAAAGTCTACCAAGTGCTTAAATGGCGGCATTTTTTTGTCCGGTAATGTGCGCTGCCATTTGCGAATGATGGCTGAGGGTAGCTTCGATGTAAGTATTCCGATAAGGACGACGTTTGATGTAACTGGTTCACCGAGTTTCTCTAGAGCTTGAAGATGAACTTTGACCGTCTGGAGAAGATCGTCTATGGCTTCGGGTGTCTCCTTGGATATTTTCGGATAGTTGAACATCAGCTCCCAACGGCGCATGCAGATTTGACGGTGGCAGTCAAATCTTTCTTTGAGAATGTCAATGGCGATCGAATAGTTTATATCTGTGACGTCTAATGATTGAATGCTTCGCGCGGCGTCTCCGGTCAAGGATGATTTGAGAGAATGGAATTTTTTCACGGGCGTAAGTCGTTCGTTTCGATCTACAGTGGACGAGAAGGAGTCGTAAAACGAATGCCAAAGCTCTATCGTACCGTCGAAAGTGGGTAAATGAATTTCTGGCAGTTTTAATGATGTCGGCTCGGCGGCATTAGGTGAATCGCAGCTTGGCGATTTCGATGACGATGCTGATACATCATCTCTGAGAGTCTGTATCCGTATCATCAGATCGCAGTAGGTGTTTGTTATTTCAGTAACACGCGCGTCTTCCTCCTCGCCTAAATCTTCCAGTTCTTTTTGTAATGACCTGTATTGGTTCCACGCGTCGTCGAGCAGTGTTTGGTAAGTCGTTAAAGCGGACTTCTTATTCGGTTGGTTGGATCGTTCGTATTCATCGAGGCGTTTCGATAAATGAGTGAATCGTCCGATTTGAAAGCCTCGTTTCCGTTGCAAGGAGGTGATTTGATTTGTGTTCTCCATTCGTATAGCGTAATGGAAAGACGATATAAGGAACGAGCTTACCTTGTAGCTGTGAATTTAAGTGTTGCTCGTCGCCGTGTGTGTCTCGTTTGACGTGTAAGACGTGTCCTTGCGGAGGTTGACCCTCTCGTTGTTGGCGTGAGGTGGTGCGATTGAAATTGCTGAACTGCGTTGAATTGATGATTGTCCAGCTGCGGTGGGAGGCTGCATGGTTGCGTTCCTCGACCAGTTGGTTATGCTTCTTCGAAGGTGACGCTCTTGACGTCACTAGCTTCGCTGTAGTGATAACGCTTCCGCGTCTGGTTTCGTGTATTCACGTGGCACTGTGTGATCACTGGTAAGTGCACTTTTCACTGACACGTAATCCGGCTCGAAGGACCAAATGTTTCAATCGTTCGCGGAGACGCGATCGCGAGATAGAGCGTCAACGAGAGCCGTAAATTCTCGTTACGATTAAACAATCGACGCCACGAACTGATTGATCCCCTATTTCAATTACGAGAATAGAGGTGGTTGGAACGAATGTAAATGAGAAATTGCACTTAATGTGTTAATAAAAGTTTAATAGTAAATAAACAGTCAACAATTTCACTCAACGAGCAACGGTTAACAATTAAAACTAAAAAATGACAATGAAGATACGTGTTTGCTTATTATGAGATTTTTCGTACTTCACAGCTCGAGATAGACTGTAACTTGTATTTGAGACTTGTAGGCGCGAAATGTTAGACAAGAACTGTTAGACACGAACTGTTAGACAAGAAGTCGAGATTTTAACTGAACTTTTCGCTCTCATGCAATTACGGAGGAAAGCTCGGTGTGGATGTGGCTTTTGAGTAAGGAACGCGGATTCGTTGCTTACACTTTTCGTGGGTAAGGTGAGGGCAACGATCTACGATGTCCATTGGTTTTTCGACATTAACAAGTGATGAGAGGGGACGGAACATCCTACCAATGGTGCTAGTTGCTGTCTTTGTTTAAGGGAAAACTCGAAATTTCCGTTAGGCACATTTCGCTCGTGCGTTAGGCTAATACCCGCTTTCTCCGTGATTGTTTAAGAGCCCCCAATAAACTCAAGGACTTATCGGAAACCCAGACCCAAACCAGAAAAACTTCGAGAATTCTAAATTACTTCCAGACAAGCAGTTTGACTGGAAAACGTGTGCAGAGACAATGACGCTAAAGTTGACGATTTATGGTGGGCCCTTGAGTTTATTGAGCATCGGGAAGACTGTTGGTGGGCCGCTAGCTGCCAGGTATTGAGGGATGGTGTGCAGATGTCCCACGCGACGTAACAGGAATATTCAATAAGATATGTAGGTGGATGAGAGGACTTTTGCTGATCCTAGCCATTGTGATCGTTATGTACCCACTTTATCTTTTATTTGGAATATCGTTTGTGTTTTAATAATCTTTCATATCTGATCTCTCTGACATTGCCATTTGTTTGATTCGGTAATTCGTCTTGCATTAGCTATATAGGCGTTGTGTCGATTTTTCCAGAGGTTAAACAATTGTTCTCTAGTTAGGCTAGGAGTGGTTGATATTGAGGATGGCATGTTAGCTTGTCGTCTAAATGTTAATTCGAATGGGGTATGTCCGGTCGTTTCGTGTACTGAAGCATTATATCCCATACATATTACTTTTAAGTTTTCGTCCCAATCGTTTTGTCGGTCGGTTGTACAAGTTCGAATGAGTTCTTTTACTACAGCACGTGTTCGTTCAAGGGACCCGTTAGATTGCGGATGGATAGAAGTAGTTTTTAGATGTTGGATCTTGAAAGCTTTTTCAAATGTATCCACCAGTTTACATGCAAAATTTTGTTCCATATCCGTGAGGATACTTTTAGGTGCGCAAAATATGTACACATAGTGATTCAAAAATTCGTTAATGATCGAGCTTGCTGTTAGGTCCTTTAAAGGTATGAGAATGAGGTATTTGGTCAATTGATCTTGGATAGACAGTATAAATTGGTTACCTTGTTTGATTTTTATAACAGGTCCGAGTATGTCCATTACAATTTTATGATTAGGGTTAACAGGTGTGTCAGTTATTATGGTTTGCTCTTTGGCTCTGATACGGTTTAGTTTCTTTCGTTGGCAAGTTTCGCAGTATTGTATAAATTTTGTGACGTCTTGTTTTAGGTTTGAACGCGTTTGAAATATCACGTTTTTCAGATGGAACAGTAAATATTATCTTTATCATGGATTTGAATTTATGTATTCCATTGCATTTCCATATCACCTCCTTTTTATAATATATCAGATCTATTTATTATCTATTTATTACTTATGTTAGGGTCTAGATGGTATGTATATATAACATATTCCTGCAACTCATATTGCTAAAAAAAATTTTTTTTTTATTATTTAATTTGCACTTTACAATTTGTCTGGACATTCCGTAAATTTCTAAAAAAAAAAAAAAAAAAAATGGAGGAAATTTTAGATTAATCGTATAGCGCATATGTAAACAAAAATCACATCAGTGCATACGTCAGGCCTGATAGATTATTATCTCTTTCTCCTCAGTTTTCCAAAGGAACAGGATTCCAAAAAGGAACAGTTTTCAGAGTTTGGAAGATATAGAACATGATTGTCACGATTCAAAGATATATTTTTTCTATTAATATTAAACCACTCAAGGCATTTTAGTGAAAGATATAGTTCAAAAGGATATACATTTTGTAACGTAAAACTTTACAGCATAAACCTCTCAGGTCCAACGTGTGTTCTCTAGGATGTATTAATATAACGTTTTTTTTTTTTTTTTTATTTTATTATTTTAATTTTACAATTTGTCCAGAGGGACATTTGGTAAAAATTAATATACCGTGACACGTGTTTTTTATTCCTGCATTTCATCTCGTTTTGGTTTCAATCAATCCAAATTTGGAACAATGTTAAAATAAATAATATTAAAATTGGCTTAAGATTTGTGTCGCTAACTGCCAGGCTAAGAGAAATCAAAGATTGGTCCCTCCAGTAAGCTAAGTTGTAATAATGCTCGTCAATTTCATAGTCTTGTAAATTTGACAACTGATAAATAATTTTATCTTGTTTTAAAAGAACTATCACTAATTTACATAACATAATATTTCTTCACTACTCTCTCATTACTTGTGTTATAAATGAAAATATTGATATAGTAAATATAAAATTCGCGTTTAACTTAGTTTGTGTTTATTTTGTCATAACATTGAATTTTTGTTTAAATAATTTGTATTATGTTCGTAGCACAAGTAACATTCCAAAGATGTTCGATAAATAAATTGATAATATAGTATTACAGAGCTCATAAAATTATAAAATATTTAACATTGGAAAAGACATTGCATTATAAACATATTATATAATAAAATATAAAACATTATAAAAATAAAAAATATAGCTTTATGATGCTTTATGATAGGAACTTGTTGAGTTATAATGTGGTTCAAGGTAACATTATATTTGTTACATATTTGTACGAATATATGCAAGTTGCTACTTTTTATACAATGTTTATCTTGCACGACGATCAACTAATCACGTATTATCAAATGATCGTATTATCAAATCATTATCCCACTGGGGATAGTCATACAGGTGCTAATATTAAAAAGTCAAAAGAATTTAACGAATAGTTAATTAAAAAAAAAAATCTTGCACGACTTCCAGAAGACCTCGTTTCGCTTTCCAGAAACATCGTTCAGAAGATTGTAATTTCTGGCATAGACGCGTACTGCAGAAAAGTAATTTAACGGCCCATAAAAGTGAAATTGCGAAGATCATATAAATTCCCGAAAAAAAGTAAATTTCCTACAACAAGGAACTCTTTTTATCAACATCTCAACAAACATCCAATATGATATTTTAGTGACTTTTTAAATGATTCTAGCAAGATATGTTGCTGAATTTATTAAACATTAACAATAGAGTAAGGATATACCTACATAAAGTTTGCATATTAAGTATCGTAGTTTTATAGTATGTACAATATGTCGGATAAGTATCAATGTATTCAACAATGTGTTCTGTTAGAATAATGAAAAATTACGTAAAAAGTCTTATGTGTCAAATAATATAAAGAATAGAATTAAAGAATATTTTAACAGTCATCGTTTGAATACTTGCTGATAGATCGAGATAATTTAAATTTCAAGATATAATAATTTTTAAACTAATAATTTTAAGGCATCGTATTAATACAATTCAAAAGTACAGAATTTAAGATTATTCCAATAATTGTACCATTTTCTATTTCCAGATCTATATTGCACGTGAAATCTTATACGCGCATATGTTAAAATCTAAGTATAGAAATAAAAAATCAAACGAATAATTTATTAATAGATTAAAATTATTCAGAAATATAAAAAAATCATTTTGTGACCGTGAGAAAATAAAGAACAATTGACATTCTTTCTTTCTTTTTCTCTTGCTTTCTTTGAAAAGTCGATAGGTGCCGCCTATTCAATCGCTTTGAAGTAGGAGATGCAAACCAATATCGTTAATCTCAGATTAATCATTATTCCATGCTTGAATGATGGAACGGTCCACATAAGCACTTTGTGCACGTATATGCATCACTGTACGTGCATACGCGTGCCTATATATATATGTCGGAGATGAAAGAACATCGGACAATTGGGTGCGATATGGCCCTCCGCACCGCACTTGAAGCAAAGAACCTTGGACAACGTAGCTGGTCGTCTTCTCTCCAACTGTCAAGCTTCGTGATTTTTCAACAAGATCCCGAATTTTATCTTCGTCTGTCTGAGGAGGACGCCCGGAGCGTTCCTCGTCTTCTAAACAGAAATTCCCAGCTCTAAAACGTTGGAACCACTTCCTACAGGTGCGAGATGAAAGCGCATTTTCTCCGTAAACAGCACATATGTTTTTCGTGGCAATTGTTACAAAACTTCCTTTCCGAAATTCATATAACATGAGATGTCGAAAATGGATACGCATTTCACTCATGATTTTTTACTGTTAGAAGTCACTGTGTTCACTATATTACGATCTTATACCCACGAAAATCTACTCTAGCCTGTTCTCGATCAGCTAAGCTCAAGTGCATTGGTCCCTTATCGCCGTATGTTTATAAATCGACACATGAAATGTATACACAAAAGTCGGCACGAACTTATGGGATGACCTAATAATATGTGAATTTGGCTAATGAGTATGGCTAACAATCAGCGAGAAGTTATCCACATGTGGAAATGAGTGAAAAATATAAGACTTTATATAAAAAAAAACAGTATTTCAACGTGTTTAGTAAAGAATAAGCCTGTTACTCGCGTACTTGATCAATTTTCAAATATTCTCAGAAATGAAGCGTCCTATGAAGAAATTTTGTTTTACATTTTCGACTCATTTTCACACGCAGAATAACCTCCTGCCGATTATTCGTCCAGACTGAAATTAGCCTAGTTTACCTACACTTGATAAATTTTCTAATTCGATTTTTTCATAAATGAAGTCTCAAATGAAAAAATTTATTATATATTTTCGACTTATTTTTTCGCATAGAATCATCCTCAGCTCATTTGCGGTATCCGAGACACCCTGTATAGTCTGTATAGTCTAGTAAAGCCTCACAGATTTGAATAAGGAAATTAAAATTAAAATGCAATAGAATAATCTTTTTCTTAATAATAAATTTTATTCATGTAAATAAAGTTAAAGAAAAAGTTAGAAAGAAATTGTCAATATGTTTCAAAACTTGAGAATCCCATATTTTTTAATTATTGAATTACATAAATTTTGCATGTAATAGTGTTACGTTTACCAATCATCTCTCTAGTCAAGTAGTTCAACCAAATTTTAATTTGTGGTGGCATTGACCACGGAACTTTCCAACGGCTTCGCGGTACAAAGAACTATGCCGTTGTCACAATCGGCACTCTTCAGATCCGATGGACCAATGATGGAGATAAAGATTCTGTGGCCTTGGCGACAGAGTATATCGCCGAAGTGCCTAATGAGTCATCTGTGTCCCAACGGTCCTTCCACGGAATGTTCTAGAAGAAAAGGGATGCACGGCAACGGTCACGTACGCCTACAGCGTAGTGGGGATATTGAGGGGTGACCAACAAAAAAGAAACAGATGTTACAGAAAGTCAAATTGTAAGAGCTGCAGTCTTGGAAAGTCACGGCTGGAGCTCAAAAGTAAATCGCAGTCAGTGTAAATTCAAAGTTCAAGAAATAAATCCTCTCGTTTTTTTTCGTTACAATTTTATTTTGTTCTTGTCTGAACAAGTGGGAAGTGAGGGCAACGATCCGCGATGCCGATTGGTTATGACCAATGTTGGGAATGAAGATGGGAGGAAAAAGCCTCCTACCAACGTGGTGCATGGGCGACATTGTTTATGGGAAAAACCAGCTTTTCCGTTAGGCAACTATTTTGTTTTTCTCATTAGGTAACTACCTGCTTTCTCCGTAATTTGTCAGAATGTACAATAGACCTAAGGACTGTTTTATGTACCAGCTATAAGCCAAAAATACTTGCAGGATTAAAGGTTCCTGCAAGCTAATAAGACTCGGTTTATGGTGGGGCCTTAGTTAGATGATATTGCTAAATGAAAAAAAGTCTAACTAACATGCTGATATACAAATTATCGAAAATATTAAACAGTTTCAGTCGTAATTTTTTGTTACAGAGTATAAGTGCAAACAGAACATGTATCCAAATATTATAATATGTACATTCAAAATTCCATATAATAAACATATTTTCAATAAGAAAAGTGCGGTAGATTATTATTCAGATTTTTATTCTTACCTCGAATCTTCTTTTTATTAAGATGTTCCAGCGCAGATTTACTTTTAAGCAAGAGGAACAATATTTTTGTTAAAAGATTTATTGCATAGTCCGTGCTGCAAATATACATATACATATAAATATAAATAAATATACATATGTAATAAAAAGTAATACTTACGTAAGAAGTGATGAAATACGTTATGTAAAAGGATATTCAGGCAGTTCGTGTCGGAAATGATTTTTTTGAAGCTCGAACTTTCTGGTAGGGAGAAAAAATTCTTGATTACGATACTGAATCCTAGTGTGGAAAAAGCATGGAGTTCGGTCGCCTAGCAACTCCAAAACCGTATAACTCGTATAGTTTCTCATGTCATGTGTACCTACCAAAGTAAATACATATATGTGTTTTATGTACGTAGGATAGCTAGAGAGCTGTTATGTATCTTTGTACACTTGTAGCGTACATGAGTTTTCAACCCCGTAACCCAGTGAACCCTCATATTCGCGCACTCTTCCACTTACCACTCTTCCGAATTGTTTCTTCGACTAAAAATATTATTGAGAAGTACGATTAGTGTCGATTTTATAGTATAGTTTGTGTTCTAATATATGATAAAAAAATAAAAATATACAGAGCGTCCCAACTAACCTGAACATTCTACTTCCGTTTACTATAATCAGAGTTTAGTCATAGAAACTAATGTATCAACGTTTACAATTTTACTCAATAAGTAATGTTACTGATATTAATCGAGCTCCAAGCGGTAGCAAATTTCTGAAAATATAAAGAAGACCTCAAGTCTCAATTAGTTCATTTTTCCAGATCTTCGTGTTACACTATTTCTACTAACAATGTTAAAATAAATTTTCCTTCAACAATCTTTTAATCGCGGTTATTTCACTAGCTGCGCCAATTACCTAGCTTTTATGGATCTCTTATATTCAAGGTCATGTGTAAGTGACAGTATTACATACTGTCTTTGAATTAGCCTTGATCTTAGCTGTCACATCGCAGTGGCAAAAGTATGTGGCCTCGATTAAAAAAACTTCCATGAACTTGAAATCTGGAAAGAGATGGCCTTGAAGAAATTAGCCTCTTGCCTATTATCACGTTTTCCCCTTCGAGCCAGATATTCTTCTCTGATATTTTTTCGTATCATAAAAAATAAGCCAATTATGCACATAGGGTAATCAAGTTAGGCGGAACATCCTGTATATCTCTTTGGCTACGTGGTTTTGACAGCCGCTGCGACAGTCGGAGATCGGTTGCGTGGATGACGCACGATGCTCAGAGAAAGATACTGTGGCTGAGCGCCTATAGGCGCTGTTCGCGCGAAAGGAATATACAGTAGATTCTCAGTTATCCGAACTAATTGAGGAACGAGATTGTTGGCGTAAAATAATTTACGGATAATAATAGGACGGACGATTACTTACCTAACGTACATCTTGCTGTAGATATTTGAAAAAGGAAGACAAATATTAATAATAGCAATACAAATAATGCAATTAAATATAATTCGATGAAAGATTTTTGAGCTGAAAGTATTTATCATTTTACATCCTACAATGGAACTTGTTTCTATAGAGTTCTGGAATCATTTCAAAAATTTAAAAAAAGGACGTTTCTCCAGGACCAATTCGCTCTAAGATGGATTCCGTTTTAAATCGCTATATAATATACAGGTAATAAACTATAAAATGACGCCTCTTTTATTTCCTAATATTTAATAGTTCAAGATTGATGATTTTTTGGAAAAAAAGCCATCTCGATATTGAGCTTGAAATTGTATTACGTAATCGATAAAACACATACTTTACTGCATCTTCTTTTGTACTAAAGGATTAAAAGATATACAGAGTGAGTGAAAACATGTGGGAAGCAGATTAAAATAAGCTCGTATAAACGTTATAGCTAATTTTGCGATGCTAAACATTTCTTAGATCAACGATTTCCTGGCAAATGGATAGTTCTCGTTGACCTTGTTTGCTTGCGAAGCGTCAACTGACAGTGCTGAAACTCTTCGTCAACATGGCGATCAAAATTGCAAACAAATTCGCGTAAGCTGTTGCAACCAGTTCGACAATTTATGATACGATATGTTCACGCTTTTATTGAAGCTAGATTTGGTCACTTGGAGCAATTTCTCTGAAGGTAAGTAAGCAACTGTTGCAACATGAAAGTGGAACGAAAGAAGAAGATGCTGAGGAATTTGCTGCCGGGATCAATGAGCAGGTGCATCTCACAGAACGGACAAAGGATCCAAAATCCTTCTTTGGTATTCCGAGAGGAACGAACCAGACTGAAGGCTTGACCACCAAGCATAATATAAGGTTTCTGACTAAAACAAATTTCTCGAACGAACGATCTCAAAGTGATCCGATGTCTCGTACACCAGGACAAAATTTCAAAGATCCGATATGGAATTCGATGCCTCTAAAATTGTCGTTTCATTTTTGGAATCTAGTAAGATCACCTGCGTGAGAAACATAATTTATTGTTTTGTTTGTAACTTTAGCTATATATGAACGTCGTGTGATGAGCAAATATGAACAATTTGTTGAATATCTTTTTATTTAAATGTTTTAAATACTTACAAACCTATTTAAATGATTAGTTGAAACCAGGTGTATGTAATGTAGAAGTTTAATTGTTAATTTAAATTAAATAATTATTAATTATCACTTAAATTTATTATTTTTTAATTTCTAATTTAATTTAAATAATTTGTTGATTACTGCATTTGCTTAAAGTATAGTTAATAGTGCAGTTCATGAAGTTTATAAACTATGATGATTTCTAATAACTTATCCCACAGCATTTCACTCGCTTAATAACGGCACCATGATTTTTTCACTTGTTTATGAATACATTCAAGCATATAAAAATTCCACTATCATATAAATATTATCTACTATTTCTCATCAGAATTCCTTCTAATTTTTTATTAAATATCTACTCGCATATCGTAAGTAATATTAATTCTTTAAGCCTTGCAAAACCGAATTTTTTGTTTTTTTACCAACTATTAATAATGGCAACAGCATTTTTCATACTAAAATTTGAAATCAGTTTTATCAAAAACAGATACACTAGGATTTCGTATGACGCGATTAAACAATTGCTACTGCTCTCGTATAACGTAATTTAGAAAATAACAATGAGAGTGAAATATTTCTTAATGAAATAATATCATTATTAATAATAATGAAATAATATTAAAAATAAGATTTTCAAATAAAAAACACATAAACTCCGAGGTTAAAGAAATTCTATCAATACCCAAAAACTATTGTTGGTGGACCTTAATTTTAAACGATTCTAACAGAGGTTAGATTTCAGTTTCATCAGCTTTTCCATTTTAAATTATTCTATATATATATTGCTTAAAAATAAAATAAAACGCATACTGTCTTTTATTATATTAAAAAATTCTAAAATTCTTATATGTAAAAACATTCTAACTTTAAACGCTCTGGATTCCGTATAATATGAAATTCTTATAAAGCAAAATGTGTATATTTCCCGTTTTTCTTGTTATATGTTGCATGTATGCAGCACTGATCAATGAAAGGCAAAAACAACGAAGGAAAGGTTAAATATGATAAAAATAAATTGTGATTCAAGCAAATTTACTGATTTGAATCCAATTAAATCAGATTGTATCTTACTTTTACTGTGGTGCAAATTTGCATTCTCTTTGACGTTATTATGTCAAACACATTCGACACCAGAACAAACTTCTCTCGAATGACCAAAAATTTTCTTGCGTTTATAATAAAAAATAAGTGAAACTAATTAATGTGGGAATAAAAAAACAGGTTTTAGACAATTTTTATTTAAAATTTTGGCATACATGATATGTCATCGTGCAGTCGTGATAATTTTGATGGTCAAACGATCATGTGACATAGCACGTATGTCATCCGAGTAAAATTTAAAAAAGATACACACGCAAAAGGTAATGATATTTCTGTATTTCAAGGATAAGAAGATTATATAACATTATATAAGAAAAACGTTATAAAAGAAAAAATGTATTTTACAGTCACTGCATTTTTGGCTATTGTCTGAAAATTCGGTCATTGCGACGAGAAATTAGCTTATATGCTATATCCTCGATCTCGAATATGTTAATCAAAATATCATCGATGGGAAGATATGGCCTGGAATAAAAAAAACGCCGGTCGTTGTTTCTTTGCGGCATCGGTGAGGTCGGCGCGAGGAAGACTGTGAATGCGGGAAGATATATTGGATAAAGACAGCGCTTTTACCAAACCACTGCACTGTCAGATACCCACCTTTCACGGACAACTTCGTCTAGACCTACAATCAGGGCAAGATGGTAGACATCTGCTGACCATCTGCTAGCAGCTTTCCGGAGAACCCTGATGGACAACAGGGCCATCCCTCTGGTTCCTCTCGCCGACAAGTGCGCAAGGTGCGTGTCCGAAATCGGAGGCGAACCTCCTTGGTTCTTTCTTTCTATCTTTCTATTTTTCTTCTCATCTTCCTCTCTTCTTCTCTGTATCTCTTCTTCTTTCGTTACCACGTTGCTCTTTGTCGTCCAGTGACGTGCAAATATCGGAATCTTCGACGCAAAGTGTGACTCACACGAGGCCCGATCCAGATTTAAAGCGCTATAAAAGCACCTATATTCACTGATTCATAAATGTGAGGGTGTGTGTATATCATATTCGCGTGCAAGCACAGCTCTTTAAGCAAAATGAAAGAAGGGAAATTATTTATTTATTATTTCAAGGTTATATACACGCAGGGCAGTTATTAACACGCGTACTGTTTTATAGGAATTTGAATTTATAACCTAAACCAAATTAAACGAATTGATATGTTGAAGAATTTTCTATTCCAGTCAATTCTTTAATGTATCCAGTGGAAGATTTATTATAGCTTGGTACTGTCCCTTTTATCGCCGCTGCCGTAAATAAGACGAATTATGCTACACGGAATTAATCTTATTCCATGTGAAGGGCATGGGTAAATTTTGATTATTTGAAGGACGTGAACGATTGTATTTTATATAACCGAGTTTTACTTTCGTTTGTTTTGCTTGCTGTTTTCATTTGAACAATAAAGCTGGGATTACTTAAAAAACATCATTACATGGAGATCATTACAGGATTTTCTTGTACAATGAATTTTCAGTTTGATAATAAAATAAGTAAAATTTTACAAATATATTTTACAAAATTAGAAGTCAGCTGATTTTCGTAAAGCTACAGATAAAATAGTAAAAACTATATGTTGCTACAATAGGAGTCATTTGTCAATCCTATAGCATTATTGATAAATTAATATTACAGCATGAAGGCCATTCAGTTCTTATTAACCATGTAACACTATACAATACCAAGAAAAGTTTTTTTTTTAATCATTTTTTTTTATTTTTAATTTGTACTTTACAATATGTCCAGCTGGACATTTGCTAAATTATTAAGAAAAGAGTAATCATCTTCTTAAAGCTTAGTCCAGTCTAATAGACATTGTCTGTAGAAGATTTATATAGATTGTCGATTATGTATGTAAACTCCCTAAGAGTTCAAACGCGGATAAACAAAAGGACTTTCTCTGTTTAACGGACAATGTAACCTTATTTGTCGTTACGGATAACCGATTTGCCAAACAGTCATTACACAGACGGACGGTTAGAGAAGAGGAAGGATTTCGAGCATTAAAAATAGACACGGTTACAAGAAGGAAATTATTATTTAGAGTATTGAAGATTGACAGAGAAAGAGTGGTAGTTTAGGACGTGGAAAATCGATTCTCGATTTTCAGGTAGACCTTGTACAAACCTTGTTATTCATTATTATTTATTGTTATTAATTATTATTAATTGTTGTTTACCTCTGTATTTTATTTAAGTATTGTTACAATAAACTCAATGGAAAATTGTTTCACTCAGAATACGACGTCCGATGCGAGATCGATTGATTCTTCGGATTAAAACGCAAAAGTAATAAATTCGATAAAGTATTGAAAATTTAAAATAAGATAGAAACAAGTTGTAAACGATAGCGGTAAATGCACGTATCTTAGATTAAAGTTTATATATATAAGTTTTTGTGTTATTTTCAATTATCTATCTCTCTGGACTAGGCATAGGTCTCTCTTCCGAAATTGGAGCAAAAGATTTAAATTAAACAGTATTTATAAATATCGCAAAAATCTTGAAGACTTGAAATTTTTGTAGCTATATGTTTTAGTTAACTAGAAATTTCCACAAGAGAGAAACGCTTACTTTGAATAGATAAACATAAACTATGCATCTATATACAGGATATCTCATCTGATATTGATATCTTCATTTATGTCACTATTATTATTTGCAAGATAAACAAATAAAAGCAAACCCCAATAAACGCAACTATATTACATTCACACTGCGAAAACAGATACCACCAAACATCCTACTGAACGGCACGCACATAACATAAACAAGGCAAGTCAAATACCTAGGACTTCACTTAGATACACAACTCACATGGAAACAGCATACTAAATCAATAATAGACAAAATACAGACAACAAGGAGACAAATGCATTGGCTAACAAGTCGAAAATCCAAATTAAGCATAGAAAATAAATTAAAAATATACAAAACGATCATAAAACCAATCTGGACGTACGGAATACCACTATGGGGGACAGCAGCAATGAGCCATATAAACAAAATAGAGACAATACAAGCTAAAATTCTTAGAACGATAGTAAACGCTCCATGGTGTGGGATCGATATATTCGTGGTGTCGATTATTACAATCGTAACGGGAATTTACGACTCCCGTTGACGCGCTACCTCGCGACCGCGTCTCCCCGCGATAGCTCGAAAATACAATATATGTATTCTTCAAGTTATAGTCTTTTCAGTTAAATTAAGGTTATCGATTAAAGCTCAATTCAACTACTAATTCTAAGTAATTTTTCATTTTCTCCATATTTTTGTTTAAACTTTGCTTTGCTAAAAAAAGTAAAGGTAATGTGTAGCAATAAAAGATATTGGATGATATTCTAGGAATCTGCAAGGGTATTTAAAAACTTGTGGGGTTTTTTCAAAGCACAAAAACTTGAAGGAAACTGTTAGATGTATATTAAAATACGCGGTCGGTCAACGCGACGAACGTAATTTTTTCCCAATAATACGAAAACGTATTCGTTGTAATATTAGGTCATCCCATAAGTTCGTGCCGACTTTTGTGTATACATTTCATGTGTCGATTTATAAACATACGGCGATAAGGGACCAATGCGCTTGAGCTTAGCTGATCGAGAACAGCATGATCGATGATTATATTTTTTCATGATACTGAAAGGTATGTAAATAATCTTAACATATATAACCGCTCGAAAAACGGCACGAACTTATGGGATGACTAATATAATAGAGAGTGACGATGTATAAAATATTAATCTTTGAAAAAAATATGTTTTTTATTTTCCTCAACATGTTATCTTTTTTCTTCGTGTGTCTATTGAATAAAATGTTACCGAACGCAGTTCTATATCTCAAGTTGCTTTGTCTATTGTTTGCTTATTGTCGGTTTGATACAAGCTTCGTACTTTGTTGCAAATCGATTATTTCACAACTTGTTTTACACGACATTTTTTACACCGTACGCGCTCACCGTGTGGAAAGAAACTGGTATACTGGTATACTATATGTTACGACCGTTCGCGGAAAGACGCGGTCGCGAGGAAAACGCGTCAGCGAGAGGCGTAAATTCTCGCTACGATTCGTATAATCGACGCCGTGAATTAGTCGTTCCCCTGTTTCGGTTAAGATAACAGAGGTGGTATAATGAATTTAACACCGTATTAACAGGTTAATATAACTTGTATATTTAATAACAATTTGATAACAATGAAGCGACACAAATTATTTGCTGATAAATAATGTTAATGTGTTACAGTTGTTGACTCGACTTTGTGATATCTTTCGATATGTTCGTTAGACTTAGCGACATTATTTATCAGACCTCTCGACGTAAGCTGTTTGAATCCTCAAAAGAGACTAATTGCCCTCCTATCATTTCTTTGTCTTCTCGGGGAGACGACTTCCATTACGCTCGGATCACGCCACCGTTCGCGCCTATGATCACATATGCCACCTTCTTTGTGTGGATGAAATAACGGTCCGAAATCGACGTTTCTCGAACTCGCTGCTTGGTGACAACTATGCGCTTGCCACGGGAGAATTCGACTACCCATGCGATAAAACAGCAAATTCCAAGCGCCTTATCATGAGTGACCACCAAGGTAGTGTCCGGTCTCTCTGCCCGTTCCCATGGACATATGACAAGTGCAACCAAGGTCTTTTCCCACTCCCGCGAATAAAAGAATGTAAATACTACCCCCAAAATCGTCCAAGTCAGTCTTAATCAGTCCGAACCAGCTCAAATTACTGTACAAATTGAGTAAAAATAAAAGAACGTGACATTCTAATCACTTGTTCATTATTTTTTACGTGACATGCTCGTCGAGATAAGACGATCTGCCTGCGACACTGTAGGACCGCGAGCGACGGTTAGGAATACGACCTATACTGAGCCTTGTGGCGTAACACTATATATTACTTTTTTGTTGTTAAATATACTCGCATGTAAATATAAATAAGAGAAATGAAACATTTATACTACAGATATGATCCTATAAATTCGCATGTATCTTGCAGATGAATATTTAATCAAATTGGTATCGTGTACGAGCATTTATCGCTACATTAAGCTGCATACAAAAGGTTCGTATACGTTCCACGGCGAGCTAATTAGGAATTAACTCTGCACGGTTTATGGTTCTGCACGAGCCCCTCGTTAAATTAATCTTCTCTGTGTGGACGTCAATTCTCCATTGTGGTTGCACCTGGTCCCCTGATTTTAGCCAAGGTTTTACATCTAATGTGAGCCTCCTACTCGATATTGCAAAATCAAAATTGAAATAATTTCCATTTGTTCCATTTTGCTTTTCGAAAGCCTTCTTATCAAAAGCTTTCTGCTATATTTTTATATTAAAAGTATTTCAACATTTTTATATATTATAAGCAAAAGTTTTTATATCGTTTATACTTGCATAGTTCGATTAAATGTGGTACGAAGAGTTATTGCGAAATTACTTTGAAGAATGAGAAACATATACAAGATTTAGTTTTTTTATTGTCACAGTTTAATTTATAACATATACTTTATATTATTTCTTTATATCATCTCTATATTATTTTCTATTTACTATGTAAAAATAACTTTGCAATCTAACGTAATAACATTAATAATTTGTTATAGTACATCTCAGTATCATCTCAGAAAATAATGAAGTAATTAATGTTTTCTAATCAATATACACCGCAGAAAACAAAGATTTGAAAATTATAAAAGTTATTTCGTTTGTATGCACTGTTTAAACACGCTTAATTAAGAATCAGCTTGATATACGCGTAATCGATAAATTTTCAAATACGATTTTCTCGGAAACGAAATTGCAGAAAAAAGGATTGTTTGGTTTTGTCCAGTCTTCTAATTAGGAATTATGCAAATTCACATATGTTTGATAAGTTTTCCAACTACAGTTTCTCAAAACTGAAACCTTTACTGCTGTAGCTTTGTTATTGATTTCGATTTACTTATTTTGCACCACAGAATCCCCTGGCTTTACTTATATCACGAATATAGATCAATAACATATATACAGTACGTTCACTAATATTCGGAGATCCTGTAAAATAGAATAACTTTTTCAAGATTGGACCCAATAAGCATTTCATTTTTTGGAGAATTTAAAAGAATTAGTTTAATAGACGACGTGTAAAAACTTTTTTGAAAAAATAATGTGTAATTGGTCGGAATCGCGAACAAAAAGTTAAGGTCATTTTTTGCAACTTTTTTATCTCGACCTACAATGGAAATTCAAACAATACATTTTTGAAGATGTAAGCCAATTATAGAAGAGAGGCGTGCAGCACCGATCAATATTTGTTTTGGTTTCTCTACCAGATATTTAAATAAACTTTTATTTGAATAAACAAATGAATATAACAATTCTGTGTAACGCAGTTCATACCCACTTTATGTATTCTACTGTTTTCGCTGTTTTGACACGTCAAACATATAGGTTGATCTTTTTCTATTGCGTATACTATACCTAACCTATTAATTGTAATTACCTGCCTCATTTTTGCAATTTTCTTTGTACATTATATACATTACAATTTCAAAGATTCACACGTGTTTGTCGTCCAGTAGTAGCCAATCAGCTGCCGACCAGTACGGACCAACTTTTTTTTATCTGAAAGTTCAATCTACTGGCAAGTGACATTAAATTTGAAGATGTTCATTCAATCTTTCTTTTACTTTTTTCCGCGGAAAAGTATTTGAAATTCCAAAGCAGGAAAGGAGAAAATGGACAGAGGGGAACATAAACGTAGCTTTGAAGCTACTCCTCGAAAATAGAATGACCCAGAGACGAACCGCCGAGACTTAAATGTTCCAAACATTGACGAATGTGAAGGCAGCACGCGTCCAATGCACAAAATATTACTTATTTTATTCGTGATATATGTAAAAATGAAATTTGGATAAAAATCTCTATTTTAACATCTAAATAACTGTGGCGACACTCGACCACGGAACTTTCCAGCGGCTTCGCGACACAAAGCGCAAGGCCGACGTGCCTAATGTACCATCGATATCCCTACGGTTCTTCCGCCGAATATTCGGAAGAGTGCATACGCGGCAACCGCCGCGGTACATCTAATAAACGCGTGTAGTAGGGATATCGAAGGGCAACTAAGGAAAGAATCCGTTGAGTTCCGAACAAAGGAATCATTCTGCCTCGAGCCGCGAAGTGCGAAACGTCAGTGACATAACAAACACACGCCGCGATACGCGACCATTAACCCTTGATTGTTAATAATTAAATAAAATCTTTTTGTTGAACAACTGTGTATTCCTTCCGCACCTATCACGACCTACCACCTCATAACTCTATTAATCATTTAAAGTGAACAATCTACTAATTAAATAATTGTTTGCACGATAATTTTCTGTGTCCTACAAATTGCGATATTTGTAATCCTGCAAATTTTCAATTCTTACTATTAGAATTTCATAAATTTCAAATTGTTAAATTTTGATTTTTGTCGATTCTAGCCCAAAATACAGCAGAAAGTATAGCGTAGAGCGATTGATACTGCGTGACTTTCCTCTCTACATGCTAAAATTTTCATCGAAATCTGTTAACGTCGCTATGAATTATAAAGGGCTAAAAATGGGGAAAATCACAGTTTTTCACGACTTTAGGTGTATAACTGTAAAAAATGTAAAGATTTTTAGATCGTTCGACGCCTGTCGCTTGCTTCCGTATCAATCGATTTAACTGACATAAATCTTTAAAATGTATTGTTTTAATTTATTCATTTTAGGCCTAGATAAAAAAGCGATCTTTCCGTTTTTCTTCGCTACCCTAACATTCTGTATTGCAATTCTTTCTAATTTTTTTTCACGTTATCTAATAAGCTAATTCTTTCCAAAGAATGAAAACGTTTGGTTGTATTTTAAAAGAGTTATTCTATTTGAAAGGGTGTCGGAATATTAATGGGAGCAACTGTATGTTTGAGAAAGTTCAATCTCAACATTCGATATACAGTCGTGAAGAAAAGTAAGTGAATACGTAGTGGAAATGGGGATCAATAAAGTTTTGTTGAATATATACAGCTTGTTTGCAATGTAAGTATTAATTTCAATTATTTGCAAAATAATCTACTATATATACTGTAAGGATATATGATAAACTAAATTTAATATACAATGGCTCACGTAAGTATTCGAACGCTTACACTTACAAATTTCAATTAATAAAATAAGGTGTACTAAACTAATTTGTTAAAACAATTAGATATATATGTAGTATCTTAATGGGTCTTAGAGGCAGGGCAAGTAAAGATGCTTTGATTGTTAACAAGGTGATATAGTTGGTATATTTAATATTGATCAATGTAACAATAAAGCGTGACGGATTATCTAGTGATATACAATGTCCACGTGCTCGTTCGGGTTAGCGGCTTTAAACACTCGACCTCTGGACGTGTGCTCTTCGAATCTTCGTAAAGGACTACCTTTGACCTTAGGTCGTTTCTCGGTCCTCTCGGAGAGACGACCCCCCACTACGCTCGGATCACGCCACCGTTCGCGCCTATCATCACGCATATCGCATTCTCCTAAAACAAAAGACCGAAATCGACGTTTCTGGAAGTCGCTGCTAGCCGGCAACCATGCGCTTGTCACGTAAAATAAAAAAGGGGTAGCTTAGACAAGAACAAAATAAAATGTAGCGAAAAAAAACGAGAGGATTTATTTCTTAAACTTTGAATTTACACTGACTGCGATTTAGTTCTGAGCTCCAGCCGTGACTTTCCAAGACTGAAGCTCTTACAATTTGACTTTCTGTGAGATCTGTTTCTTTTTTGTTTGTCACCCCTCAATATCCCCACTACGCTGTAGGCGTACGTGACCGTTGCCGTGCATCCCTTTTCTTCTAGAACATTCGGCGGAAGGACCGTTGGGATATCGATGACTCATTAGGCACTTCGGCGATATACTTTGTCGCCAAGGCCGCAGAATCTTTATCTCCATCATCGGTCCATCGGATATTGAAGAGTGCCGATCGTGACATTGTATGCCCCTCGTCGGGCCGATAGGGCGATCCGTCTGTGACATTGTAGGACCGCGAGCGACGGCCAGAGACGCGACCCATACTAAAACCTCGCAGCGTAACAAAGCGCACACCTCTCTCTTTTCCGATACTACATATATATAGTGACGGAAAGGTCTCAAGATTACATCAGTAAAATTTGGAAACGATTCAATAAAATAGACAGGAATTATGGTACATTTATTAGAAACATTCATGATAAGTGTCTGACAAAAGTATTTGAACGCTGTAACACTGTTGATAGTTTTTCATCTTTCGTTGTACCGAATGTAAACGTCATTGCTACATGGTATAACAGTAGTTTTTATACGGGCTAGTAAACGAACGCCACTCTTGAAAAGGTCAAGAACCTAAATTCTCCGGCGATGTATCCAACACAGTGACAACAGCAAGAATCGCATGTCAAACAATTTTGCCGAACTCGGGTTGATTTAGGATAAGTCATACGAGAAAATGTGATTTTATGCGAAAAGGAGAATCTTTAATTATTGACACAGAAATATGTATGTTGTAGAAATCAACAAGAAAGTCTTGTACAATTACCATTTTTTTGTATTAGCATTCATTACCGGTAAATAAGGAAACGCGAAACGTGATAAACCACCGGATAGCGTACTCTGATAGACGAGAATAGAATTACTAACCCGCGAATAACTATCAGCTGCAGAATGGAGTCGCGATGTCTTTACGCTCCTGATGCAGTCCAATTAGGTCTTGAATCGGGAAAAATTGTAAATAGCAATTTTTTTGCACAAAATAGTTCGGGAGGTCATTAGAAATGAAATTATGTGTTTGAAACTCGTGAAAAGTTGGACGTCATTGTTAAAAAAAAAAAGGCATAACGGTGCGAAAAAACGGGTTTTCGCTGATAGAAAGAGACATAATGATTTTACAGAAAAAGGTTTACATTGAAAAATGAAAGCATTGGAAAGATCTACAAAACGAGACCTATAAAGGTAAAGTCAATCGATATGTTGACTTGCAAAAAATTAAAAACCGCCAGAATTGGCCTTTTCTTGGCTCATAGAAATTTGTACGTACGAATTTCAAATTTTGATAAAATATAGCTTCCGTAACAATGAAGAAATGTGCCAAATTTCAACTCGATATTCTTTTTAGCCTTTGCACAAAGCTATTTCTTTATATCAAAAACGTCTTCGTAGAAGTCAATTTGTACAAGTTTGACGAGTTGCATAGGATGCTTTCTATTCTTTAAGAGTTTTATTATTTACCATGTACACTTTGAAATAAAATTATTTTTTAAAATTAAACCGTCCAACCGACTTCAAAAGTAGGTATGCATTCTTCTGTTAAAATAATGGAATAATTCTTTTAATTTATATCGCAGCGAGTCGCCATAGAGACCAATCGATAATAGTTACCTTTATATGAATTTGCTAAAAAAAGCCTTTTGCTCTGTATTGATTTGTAACCGAAAAAATTTCTTTCTTCAAAAAGTTACTGTAGTATTAATCCTTAACATTATGAGCTGAAAATTTCACAAATTGTAATGAAAGAGTTGAAATAACAGTCCCTAAATTTTCGAATCAATCGTTTATGAAAGTGTACTCCAATAAAAGCCATAAGTTCTAGTATACAAGCAGCAATAGAGTTGAACTTGTGGAGTGGCAGCGGCCATGCGAACGCGCCTAAAATTCAACTTGCACTTTCAAACTGCTGATGCCCACATTATCTCAACAACAAATTAACGCGGAGCGATGATCTCTTTCAAACCGAGGTAACTCCATTAACAAATACTATAATCGATTCTTTCAAAAATTATATTTAAGCCCAAAATTTTTAGTTTCTTGATTTCTTCTTTCTTATATCTCTTGTTTACTATTTACACATGATGTTTCAGTGCCATGTAAATACACGTCACGCAACAAACGGCATATTATATAAATTTTAAAAATATGCGATTTTCGCCATAAAGTTATATTAAATGAATTTTTAAAAATTTAGGTAATGTGCCGTCTGTTACGTGATGTAAACTGTGTATTTACATATCACTAAAATATGATTTGTAAATAGTAAACAAGAGATATAAAATAAAGTCTAAAAAATGGAAATCTAGTAAATAAAAATTTTGGACTTGAATATCATTTTTGAAAGAATTTATTATGGTATTTGTTAATATCTCATCGAGATGCCCCAGATTAAACAAAAAATTATCGTTCTACTTTGATTTGTTGCACTGTGGTCTTTCCAGTGCCTTCGTTTTTCAATCTAAACCTTTTTCTGTAAAATCATTATGTTTCTTTCCGTACGCGGAAAACCCCGTCTTTCGTACCTTTATGCATTTTTTAAACAATGACGCCTAATTTGTCACAAATTTCAAATACATACATTTCATTTCTGATGACTTTTCGAACCACTTTATGCAGAAAGGTTGCTATTTACAATTTTTTCCACTTTTCGGATATTTTGGAGGCTAATTCGACTGGTCTTCCGAAGCCGCGTGACGCTGTTAGTTGTCGAAAAATGGCACCTTCTCCATCTTTCATAGCAGGTGCACGAATGGTGATATGAACTTTTTTTTTTATTCGTTTAGTTTGTACTTTACAATTTGTCCAGCGGAACATCTTTCTAACTTATATGTACATGACGTAATATTTCCCCTTATAGTCAGAAGGATCCATATTCAAAAGGCTCTGTAGGTCTCCCCTCCACAACCTTCATCAAACGGGGAGATCTCGCTTTTTGACTTTTGCAACGCGTTTTCCTTTTTTTTTTTATTATTATTATCAGTTATTGTATCATTTTTCTGTATCACCTTTTCTACTTTTATAAAGTACAGTATATAATAAAATACACCAATCTAGTGGTGTTAAAATTAATTCAAAAGTTACACTATCCGTTATGACTAAATAAGGTTATAATCGAACGATACTACATTGTAAAAAAATATTAAAATGCATAATGAATTTTTAATTTCACGTTCAAGTCGTGTTATTTATCTTTAATCATTTTTAATGTTTTTAATTTTACCTATATTTTTTTATACTTTTAATATATGTAGTATCGGAAAAGGGAGAGGTGTGCGTTTTGTTACGCTGCGAGGTTTTAGTATAGATCGTGTCTCTGGCCGTCGCTCGCGGTCCTACAATGTCACAGGCGAATCGCCCTGTCTGCCCGACGAGGGGCATACAATGTATCGACGAGCGTGTCACGTAATTTTTAGGGTTGGTTGGTGAAAATAAAATATAGTTGAGTCGTAACACAACAATTAACTTTGTTTTAATCAACCTTTATTGTGAATTCACCAATCACAATGTAACACGCACTGAATTAGCATAAATCACAATTCACTCCAACCACGTTATGTAAGACTTAGTTGCAACAATACATTAAGTACGCGACTTATAAGGGTAGAGACCGATATAGATATGTTGACTATTTTAAGGATACATAACTATACTAAGGTTTATAATACTTACAAATCATACTTATCTATAATATGTATTAACTTATTATAAATAATTAGCCATGTTACTGCGCCACGCCAGAAAAATTACTGAAAATTCCCAACGCGAGAATTGATTGTAATTTCCAATAAACATTAAAAAAAAAAAAAAAAAAAATTTTGGTTAAGGAAGTGAGGGCAGTAGATACCGTCTCCGATTGGATAATAAGACGGTTGGTGGACCAGGAAGGGTTTTAGCCGCCCTCGCGAGAAAGTTGCCAACGGAACATACCAGATGTGGAGAAAACCAACTTTCTAAGCTAACACGAGGTAGACAATAAACGTAAAGGGAAATCTAAGACAGGAAATACTCGCTTGGTCCGAAGGACCTTTTTTTTTTTCAACGTTTATTGGAAATTACAATCAATTCTCTCCTTGAGAATTTTCAGTAATTTTTCTGGCGTGGCCGAAGGACCTTAACTATGAAAATGCCAAGGCCCCTGGTGGGTACTTAAGACTATTGAGGGTGTGCGCCAAGGATATGCAGACATCTGGGTGCCATCCTGTCCGTGGTGTGTGGCCTGGTCTTTGATGTGAATTGACGTTACATACCCCCCTTCTTAGATTGATTTTGGTCCTCCAAAATCTTAGTGTTTCTGCGGATTATGTCTAGGTCAATTGGCTTTTCTGGTAAGATTGCTGTTTGCGTGTTGGCTAAGTATATTATAGTTATGAAGACCGTCCTGGAAAATAAGGTTTTAAGCGGTTTCCATTAATTTTCTTGATATTACCTTCTATTAAAACCTCATAATACGGTGTTTTAACTTTTTCAATGGTGTAGGGTCCTAGCCACTCTATGTCTAATTTATGCTCTTTATGGTCATTGTGTATTAAGACTCTATCCCCTTCTTTAAATATTGACTGTGGTTTTATTATTCGTCGTCTCTGATCTCTTTGATATCTTTGTTTACTTTTAATCAATTGGTCGCGAGCTTTCGAAAGTCTAGAATCCCATTCTCGTTTTCTGAATGCTACTTCGTCCGTGTAAGTGCGTTGTGGATTTCGTGAAATGGTCGAGGGTAAATTTGCTTTACGTCCAAATGTTAATTCAAAAGGTGTATAACCGGTCGAGTAGTGTATCATCGTATTGTAGGCTAAGCATATAAAGTTTAAATGTTCGTCCCATTCTTTCTCTGAGTCTTTTTGAACACATTTTAACATGTCTGCTATTACAGCGTGAGTTCGTTTCAATGATCGATTACTTTGAAGGTGGAAGCTAGTAGTTTTAATATTTTTTATTTTGAAAGCTTCTTCGTATTTTTGCATTAAGCTACTAATAAAATTTTGTCCTCTGTCTGTCAGTATTTTCTGAGGTGCTGAAAATATGTATATGTAATGGTTTAACAGAGAATTCCAAATAGTTTCCGTTTGCTGGTTTTTTATAGGAACAAGGATAAGGTATTTCGTGAGTTCATCGTGAATGGAAAGTATAAAGGAATTGCCTTGTTTCGTTTTCTTCAATGGTCCTAATATATCCATTGCTATCTTGTCATTTGGTTCCAATGGTGTGTCGGTTATGCATAGTTCTTCTTTAGGTTGAATCCTAGTCATCTTTGCGGTTTGACAGGTCTCACAGGTTTTGATGCGTTCTTGAATCTTCTCCATAAGATTCGGAATCTCGTATTGTTCTCTTATTCGATCATATGTTTTCTGTATGCCGGGATGCCCTATTAAATCGTGGTTCTCTTGCAGAATTTCCTCGATTTGCTCTTCAGTAAATTCCTGAATTGGTTCCCATGCTAGCGTAAATTCTTTATTGTTATCAATACTGTTGTAGAATAGAATCATTCTCTTGATTTCATTCTTCTCGGTTTCTGTGAAGTCGTAATCTCCAAAACCTATCTTTTCATTCTTCTGGAGGATATTCCCTATCTTGTTGAGCCATGCTCGAGGTTCGTAGTCTCCAAATCGTGTTTTCTTCAGTTGGTAGAAGCTTTCGTCGTTAGGACAGATCTTTAAGTATTTTGGTTTCTCGCTAGATCCGATCCACTTTCTATACTCAAATAGAATATCGTATTCAGAGTCAAGCTCTACTAATGCTGCGCGTTCGGTTTGTTGAAAGGCCGTATTAGGTTGTTGGGCGAAACCATTTTGAATCGCTCTGGGCGGTGTGGACGCGAAATTTGCTACTGGTCGTGGTCGATTATCGGGGCGAATGGTCCGTTGCTTGCGGGTTCTGTACTCATGAAAGTATCTTTCGATTTCGATGGCGCGTTTCTCGGCTTCCATAAAATTCTGCGGCGGAGTGGTCAGTAGCATTTGTCCTACTTCTAATTTTAATCCGCGAACAAAGTCCGTTATCGAGTCTTTCAGGATTCTGTCGCTCACGGCGCGTCTGTTCATTTCATCTGGGTATTCATTAGTAATGCTGTGCTGTAACTCATTGTATGCTTGTCTAAACCGAGTAATATAGCTCTGTACGCTTTCGTTAAACCCTTGTCTAGTGTCCCGTAATTGATCCTGGTTTTCACGGACCGAGGTTCGAGTCGCTAAGTTCTGTCGTAGTGCTTGGTATAAATGTGCGTATTCTGAGATGCGCACACTACGTATTGCCATAGCTGCTTTTCCCGAAATTCTCTCAGTCTTAATCATTCTTAGCAGTAAGTACTGTTCGCTACACATTACCCTCATCTCTTCGACTTCTCTAATGAATTCTTCCACTCCTATGTCATTTTCGCCGTTAAGTTGTGATATACATCTTATCACATCTGTAGCTTTAAACTCTGGTTGCGTAGAACGTTGGAGGAACGCTCTGCCCTCGGGTGATTGGGGTGGTGTCTGAGGCATTGGAGGAGGTTCTCGGAAGACTGATTGATCCGTAGTGGTGGGGTTTATCTCATCTATAGTTATCAGGGAGCTTGCTTCTGATCCATTTCCCATTTGCATGCTTGCTAACTTATCGTTTATTAGTGCGATCTCTGCTGCGAGTAGGTTAAATCGTTGCGTGGAAGTCTCGCGTTCTTTCTGCCATAAGTCTATTAGAGCCCTAACTGTTGGGTCTATCCCACTACTAGTTGAAGCGGCGTCAACCATATCGGTATTACTTTCTTGTGGCGTTGCCATTGTTATACTACTTGTACTGTCTGTGCTATTTGGCAAAAGAGTTCAGCGTTCGCTCACCTTGATCGTTTAGCCCGTAGGAAAGGTTCCGTTGCGGTGTTCCTTTGTCGAAACGTCAGAGGTGTCTGCTCTGTTGCAGTGGTCCGTTGATCCTCAATCTTCGAAGTTGACCGTAGCCCGAAATGCGTAATTTCGTTTTCTCGAAGCTGATGGATCCTGGCAGGATCGCCAAAATGTCACGTAAAATAAAAAAAGAAATTTAAAAAAAAAAGAAACTTTTATTTTTCTTATTTGTTTGCAATACACTTGAACGGATCCTTATTGAACTGATGCTTGCTGTGGACTGACTTGAACTGATCTCGTGGACTTGACCCTCCTGCTGTCCTAGGTGAAGTGAGGGAAAGCGTCCGCGATGCCGATTGGTCAGGCCCAATGTTGAGGAAGAAGCCTCCTACCAACGTGGTGATATTGTTCATGGGAAAAACCAGCTTTTCCGTTAGGCAGCTATTTAGTTTTTCCCATTAGGTAACTTCCGGCCTTCTCCGTAATTTGTCAGAACGTGTAATAGACCTAAGGACTGTTTTATGTACCAGCCATAAACCGAAAATACTTGCAGGATTAAGGGCGCCGGCAAGCGAATAAGACTCGGTTTATGGTAGGGCCTTAGGTTTATTGCGGTTCTCTCTAACGGTGACTGGGCCTTGATGTGAATTGACGTTACACGCGGTTGGCTATGTGTTAAGCAACATAGGCTGGGTGTACTACTGAAACCGGTGAAAATCTAACACGAGTTTCTAACGCTAGTACTAGTTCGATTAAACTTTACTGATATCTGACTTGCACTATCTGTCTATTTATTTTTGTCCCTCACTGTAATAACAATTTCGACTTAAATTATAGCTTTTAGATTTGAATGCATATGCACATAATTAATAATAGTTAATATAATAATAACAATAATAATATAAACATAGTTAATGAATATAATTACGTTGTTAAGATATTTAACTTAGACTTGTTAACTTAGAGTCGAGATTACTGCCTGCCGATTGGAAGTGGATTAGGGTAATACTCATTACGAAATGGAGTAAGCAAATTCTAACGACTTTCGACTGTCGTGTATAATTTCGTCAATAGTAAAGACTTGGGAGAGTATTGTTAAGACTAGAATAGAAAAGATCACTGATCTGGATGGTTTGTCTCAAAATCAACATAATTTCTGTATGGGCAAGAGCTCGATCGGTACAATTAAAAGAATCATGGAATTGGTCGAGGTCCGTAAAAAAAACGCATTCAATTTCCCTAAAAGTGGAAAGAAAATATTATTATTGTATTATATGTAATTATCTTAGAATAGAAAAGTTACATGCTATACTGTTGGCGGTCTTAAAAATTATTTTGAAGAACATTCGATGAGTCTCTAATTGAAGAAAAGATGTTCAAGGAAATGCCTCAGAGTTTCATACTTGCAGCCATACTCAAAAATGTGACGTGTGATGTATTTAACTCCTTACACTCGACGACTTTTCAGTCGGGATGATTTTGCGGGTATGTTTTTTTGTATATTTAATTTGTGCTTTACAATTTGTCCAGCAGGGCTTTTGGTAAATTTTTGTAACTTTGTTGCTAAATAACATGTGGATGACTACCCCCAGCGGGATACCATCTTCGAGTTTGTCTATTTTATTTCCGTAGTGAGGTCAGTGGCATGTTTTCTTTTTTTTAGTCTCCTTTTTATATGAGTTTTGCTCGTTTCAGTAACCAGCTGGTTTGGATGTGTTGTCATTCCTTCCTTGTATTTTTTGCGTATCTTATCACATTGTTGACCGGTCACGAGTTATCTCGTGCTTTCATGGCCAAACATTGCCGACCGGCCACGAGTAAACTCATGATGAGCTTTTTCTCGCATCAGCGTCGTTTTCTCAGTGCGCTGTTGAAGCTCATACAATGCAATTGTTGATCAGCATATCTCAGGCTGTGTCTCTGGCTTATAAGACCCGTCAAGTTGCGTCAATCAGGTAGAAATGGAAAAAAGAATTATATAGATGATACAAAACCTACGTGCATATTACAATACAATAAGCATATGAAAGGGGTAGATCGCGCAGATCAATATTTGGCGAACAGCAGTATCTTATGAAAAACTTTAAAGTGGTGCACAAAATTTGCATCTTTTTCTGATAAACTGCACCTCGTTCAAAGCATATAAAACGTACTGTACCTATCTGCCAGAAAATAAAACAAGATACCAAAAATTGTACTGGAAGTAGCTAGAGAATGGATAACTGTGATTCCAAAGAAGGCAGCATTCCACCTGATACTTCTCCAATTTCTAAAACAGCTCCTTATAATGAGGCACCCTTCAGGGTTTCCGGATAACTAAGAGATCACGTCTTAGAAAAAATAGTCACTGGCAGAAAAATAAATTCGACTAGAGCGTGTAGAGTATGCACTTCAAAAGGAAAACGCAGCGGAACTTTTAGGTTGTCCGAAGAGTTTTTTTTCGTTTTATAAGGAAATAACGGATGCACAACATTTTCCGTTTTACATTATTTTTTTTTTTTTTTATTATGTTTCACGTTTGTATAAAGATGCGTTGTTGTAAAAGACGTGTCTGTAAAAGAAAGACACTTTCCGGACAACCTAATAGATATATTTGCAAAAGCTGTTGTGTACCATTACACGTAGGTGATTGTTACACTGTTTATCATACGAAAAAGAAATATTAAAAGTTGAATAATAAATAAAATTTATTAAAGTTTATTTATATTGTTTTACTTCCACATCCAATTACGAAATAATAGCCGGTGACATGAGATAAATTTTCAATAAAATTGCCGGTCAACAATATATTAAGTGACGAGTGTCGTGCAGGTAACATAAGATGATTTTATACAAAAATTAACTTAAAAAAACATTATATTTTAAAAATCTAGACATGTTTACAACTTTGAACATATCATTTCTCAATATTTTTTCTGTGTTTTTTTTATGGTAATTTATAAAACATATGCCAAGACGCATTTTTAGCTTGTCGGGACAAGTATTACAATAATAAGTTGTTTCGTGTTTTTCTCCCGCTTTGTTTCGGTAAGAGCACACCTTACAATCCTTTTTTCTTCCTGTTAAAATTACATGGAGCTTTCTATTGTACTATCGTAGGAAGAAAACCCTGGTTCGCAACCGATCAAAACAGTGTCGTCTGTCCTTCGGCTGTTAGTTTACATAGGAGAAAACCTATGTGACTAAAGTCACCTAGTTCTTGCGTAACGTAAACAGGATCTGATTAGGAAAAGGAAAAAATAATGTTGAACGAGAAGTGAGAACGTTGATCGAGAGGTCAGAGTGAATCGAGAAGCCGAGTAGTAGAGTTGTTAGAGTTGTAGTTGCGAGAGTCGTGAGAGTTGTAGAGTTGCGTGAGTTGCTAGCGTAGCGGAGATATTGAGTTATTAGCGTTGTTGAGTTGCGAGAGCAGTTGGAGTGGAGTAAAAATTGTTACATCTGGTTCAAGTTAAACATCTATCGTTCTCTGTCCAATCAACATTTGTTATCTTTATTTATTGTAAATAAATAGTATTAGGAGAATTTTACGAACCTAAATTATCCTATACCCGATACTACACTATTTAACCGAATTTCATTAGCAATCGACGTCGAAGTCAAAAATCTCCTCTCAACTGATCTACTAAAGTTGTTATAAATCGCAGATAGTTAAGTGGCCTTTCGTTCTTTTACTTTTTTACGGAATATATGAATTAATTAAATGAGATTAATTAAACGCTTCTAAATTTACGAAACTATAATACTTTCGCCACGATCATCGAATTTCAACTAACGTCGGAGACGTTGCCAGAACCATAGATTCGGAAGAATTTGAGCATAAATATTTCATCTCCATCTTAAAGTGTAATACTTCATACTTCATAACAAACAATATAAAGTGCTAAAAAATCTATTTACGAACCAATACTGCGCTCTCGTCAATTGGAGATCGAAATCTAGCATAAACAGAGACTGTCGCCTCTCACGACATTTAGTCTCCACGTAGATCCCCTTTAGATCTTCTTTCCGTCACAGCTCTTTAATCATGCAGAATAACGAAAAATGCTTCCAATAAATATTACTGAATTTCGAAAGAGTTATCTAAATGAACAGAAATTAATATGGCATTCTGGATAATATCGGGTACAGTCATATAAACCGGTCTCGACACTCGCTGGAAAACAATAAAATTCGAATTCTTGCAAGACAGACAAAGATGATCAGAATATCTCTGTTTCTGACATTCATAGCATTTAACGCAAAATCTTCTTGCTTTCTATGTGATTTTACAACTAGTCATGAAACAATTTTCAGACGGTTTTCCTTTGACTCCAGTATATGACTGTCGACATCTGTTTATAGAATCATGATACCGTAGAGATACTGGTGGATGGAAGTTAAAAAGCAGAAGTGAAATTTAAGAATTTTGAACCATGAGCAGCATTTATAAAATCATAAATACAGTACAAGAGAGAAGAAGCCACAGATATTCTTTCGTTTAACATATTGAAAAAATGTACAGTGAATGAAATCAATCAAATGAATCAAAATTCATAGTCATCGAGAGTTACTGAATAGTATAAGTAATTTGCAACGAATCGATCTTTTTTTATCACACAGTTGATATTCTTAAAAGAAAGCCATTAAATGAATAAATCGACAGCATTAGATATTAGTAAATGTGGTATAAATAGAAGCGACCAAATGATTGTTTATGTCACGATGCTACGGAAGGCGTAAAATGATATCACAAAATAGCATTGGATCTACCTGTTGATATTCCTGTTGTATTTATTATTTTATTTTTAGTTATTTATTGTGATCCTTATTTTTCAGTGTAGGATCGCTTTCGGCTTATATCATATTTATTTGATATTTCTGTTGTGTATATACATATAATATACATGTAATACGTACTATATACTGTAATATTAATAATATATGTAGTATCGGGAAAGGGAGAGGTGTGCGTTTTGTTACGCTGCGAGGTTTTAATATAGATCGCGTTTCTGGCCGTCGCTCGCGGTCCTACAATGTCACAGGGGAATCGCCCTGTCTGCCCGACGAGAGGCATACAATGTATCGACTAGCAGCGACTTCCAGAAACGTCGATCTCTTTGCTTAGTTTTTGAGAGAAATGCGATATGGCATGATCATAGGCGCGAACGGTGGCGTGATCCGAGCGTAGTGGGGGGTCGTCTCTCCGAGAGGACCGAGAAACGACCTAAGGACAAAGGTAGTCCTTTACGGAGATTCAAAGAGCACACGTCGAGAGGTCGAGTATTAAAAGCCGCTAAGCCGAACGAGCTCGTGAACATTGTTCCTCACCGGATATTCCGTCACGCTTTGTTGTTACATTAATTGTTATCAAATATACTAACCATATCACCTTGTTTACAATTAAAGCAACTTTCACATGTCCTTTCCTCTAAAAAACCCATCAAGTTACTACATATATGTACACATCGTCTTTCAAACAAAGATAAATCAACACATTAAAATGGTAAGCCTTGGTATACTGTTAGTTATACCATAAAGGGAAAAACATACTTCATAGTTAAAAAATATTTACAAGGAAAGCAAATTAGATGAATATATTCGTAACTCTTTCAAATAAGAAAGAAGGTAGGAGAAATGTGTAAGAAAACGAAGATATTGCTCCAATCATCCGACAATGCCACAAGGTTTTCTATGTCGTTTCGAAGGATATTATAAAGAGTGGTCGAGAGATTAAAAATTAGCATCCTAAGCGCTCGACGGCTCCGCCCAACAGTAAACAACGCGTCATAATTTTCGACACCAAGTGAGAACTCGACAATAGACGAAGGACGATGTTACCAAGTGTACGTTACGCTACGCACTCTCGACCAGATACGCACCATACCACATGCGAGACGCCCATGTCAGTTCGTCAATCACAGGATGGACAGACACAGATTTCCATCTCACTCTCACGAAACGTTAATGAAAACACACACACCCTAGACGGACAGTTAGAATGTATAAGCACCAGGAGCTTCGAGGGAAAGCAGATTCATCACACACTTGCCTACGTTTAAACTCTGTTACTTTCATCTCATATTCTTACGTACATTCTATTTCCAAAGAAGACTTCGATAAATTCCTCGAAGACTTAGGCAATGATTTATAGCTGGAGCAGACTATAACGCTAAGCATACGCAATGGGGCAGCAGACTTATCACAGTAAGAAGTAAAAATCTTTTGAAATGCATTAACGCCAACAGACTTAATTACCTCAGTACAAACGAACCCACTTACTGGCCCACTGACACTAACAAACTACCTGACTTATTAGACTTCTTTATAACTAAAAACACCTCGTCAAGATATATCCAAATCAACTCTCTTCTGGCCATTCACCCGTCATAGCAACAATTAACTCAACAATTATCGAAAATCAACCTAATGGCTTTATTCATAACCAACTCACAAACTGGCAGCTCTTTAGAGAAGTATTCAATCACTCAACATCAGCCTCGATATCCCTAAAAACAAACGAAGATATAGAAACAGCCACGGAATATTTAAACACCGAAATAATAAACGCGATCCGTTCTTCCATCCCTACTAACTGTTTTGTCAATAAACATGAATACCCCCGTTACATAATAATAAAAATTACTTAGAAGAGTATGGCAAAGTCATGGAACACCTGAAGACAAGCGTAAGCTAAATAACGCAACAAGAAAACTAACCAAAATCCTAAAAAATTACAACAATGACTGTTTTCAAAAATATCTTGCTAATCTGTCTCCCACAGCTGACTCCAACTACCCACTATGGAAGACATCCAGGAAACTCACTCGTCCTCCGCAAATAATCCTTCTAATTCGCTGTCCGCAAGGTGGATAGGCGCGTAGCCCTATACAAAAAACCAACTTGTTTGCAAGTCACCTAACTAATGTCTTCAAACCGTATTCCTTCACTATTGCCGCCGAAATAACGGAATACTTGCACTCTCCCTTCCAGATGTCTCCTCCTATTGAATCTTTCTCATCTCTGGAAGTTATAGAATTAATCCGTCATCTAAATCCCAGGAAAGCATCGGGACAAGATCAGATAAGTAACAAAGCTATCAAGGAGCTTCCCGTAAAAGGGATTGCTCTTATTACCTCTGCTTTTAATGCAATTCTTCGCCTTGAATACTATCCTAGGTCCTGGAAAATATCCTAAACCTGGAAAACCAATACACGAAACTAGCTCTTATCGCCCAATTAGTCTTCTACCCACTTTGTCCAAACTATTTGAGAAGATGCTAACGAAACGACTCTTTCCGATCTTAGAGGATTTGAAAACAATGCCAGATTATCAATTCGGTTTTCGGAAGCAACATTCTACGATAGAGCAAACTCATCGTCTAACCCATAAAATCAACCAAGACCTAGAAAAGAAAAAATATTGCTCTGCGGTATTCCTGGACATTCAGCAGGCGTTCGACAAAGTGTGGCATGAAGGACTTTTGTTCAAACTAAAGAAAATCCTACCACACACCCACTACTCCATCCTAAAATCATATCTAACCAATAGGCTGTTCATGATTAAATACTTAGACGCTATAATCGTAACATTTCCAATAGAAGCTAGTGTGACATCAATCACATCGCAACCTGCATCATCGATAAGACACCGACCACTGAGCTTCGGACTCCTTTGGATACATCACCACCTTATCATCATAGCCTATACAGAAGCTATGACGCACCTTAGTCTACATCATAGATAAGACATTGACCCCCGACCTTCGTCCAGTTTTCCACATCATAACCTACACCGAGCCCCTCAATACCACCACATTAAAACATATATAAGCTGAGACTGCAGCCAGCTCTAGTTCAGTCTGTATTTTACAATTGAGTTGTAATATTAATAAAGTATACGAATTGGGCTATTGCTCATTCACCTTTTTTTTATATATAACACTTCGTCATTTATTACGTGACACTAGCATACCACAAGGCAGTGTCCTCGGACCTCTGCTGTTCACCATCTACACTGCCGATTTACCAACCTTAACAGAGATAACCACAGCGACATTTGTTGATGACATAACTTTATTATCATCCCACTCAGACCCGATAATTGCCTCCTGAACTCTCCAGCGAGGTCTCGACTCCATTGGGAAAGTGGATCCACAAATGACGCTTCAAAATAAATGAAAATAAATCCAGTCATATAACCTTCACGCTGTGAAAACAATCCTGCCCACAGGTGACCATAAATAATATTCCAATTCCAAACAAAGATTCAGTCAGATATCTGGGCATGATTCTGGACAGAAGAATGACATGGAAAAGGCACATCTAGATAAATCCAAACAATTGAAATCAAAACTAAAAAAATTCTACTGGCTCATTGGCAGACGCTCCAACTTAAACATGCAGAGTAAAATAATGCTATATAAAGCCATATTAAAATCTGTTTGGACCTATGGGATCCAACTATGGGGAACAGCGAAATGATACATCGCGACCTTAAGATACTCATAGTTAAAGAAGAAATATCCAAATTCAGTAATAAATATAACATAAGAGTTAACAACCACCAAAACCCATTAGTTACCCAATTACTTGACACGACGGATCAGATTCGCAGACTAAAAGGACAATACCCTTTAGATTGAAGCATTAGATTCAATTAGAATCAAACATACTATAAACTCTTATAATCCAAGTTACAGTACCACGCCAAAAGAATTTACTTATAATTCTCAATGAGAATTGATTGTAAATAGTCTACCAAATAAAAAAAAAAAAAAAGAAATATTCTTACGTTTATACTAAACACAAGCTTACTACAAATCCTTAATCTACCTCCACCTTGAGCGTTAATATCGTTCACCTAGTCGATAGGTCGCGACAGTAACAAATACATTATTAGCAACTATTCGTACATAACTTCGGTTAGTATTGTTATCGAATATCGTTCTGGTTATGAACAGTTCTTGCATTATTTGTAAAATTTTCCCTAAATAGATGAAGAAATTCATCATCCATTAATGAATATCAGTTATTTTATCCAATATTTAGTTATTTTATAGAATTACACACTGATCGTTATTTTAACAAGCTTCTATTTATTCAGGAAAAGCCTTAGAAAATAAAAAGATATTCTGGGAACATATTGAAACATTTTTTAACAAAAAGGATATAAAATTATATAAAATTGTTATGATGAGGTTATTCAATAAATAAAGAGTAGAAAAAGATTAAATGTACATATTCTAATTTAATTTCGGTTACATTAGGTTGAACTATCAAATAAAAAAGGGCTGATTGGTTGCTATTAGACGACAAACACGTGGAAACCGTTTAGATAATAATGTGTATAATATAAAAAGAAAATTGCAGAAATAGGACTAATAAGCTAGATATAGTATACATGATAGAAGAAGATCATTTTCTGGCTTGAAATATAAAATATCAGCTCTAGAAAAGAATTTTGAACGTTTAAAATATCAACGTAAATGTTTAGCATTGTACAAACGTTTGACAATTATTGTAAACATTTAAAACATTGGAATAAACAATATGAAGTATGTTATACGAAATTGTTAAATTCATTTGCTTATTCAAATAAGATGCTAATATGTGATGAAAAAAGCCAGAATTAATTTTGCTCTGTATTATATGCTGATCGGTAAGTACTGCACGACTTTCCCGTAATCTTGACAAACTGATTTATGTGAAAATTAGTAAATATTTATGGGAAAATTAAGAAAGAAACATAATTTTTGATATATTACTTGAAGATTAAGAACTTGAAGAATACGAAATTCATCCATCCACAAAATTTCTCTATCTCGAATAATTTCCGAGATATTAAATAAAATATAATTCAAATATGTTTTCAAAAGTTACCTAGACGGAGTAGCGAAAGAATTTAAAGAATAATTAGAAGGTCGTTATTTAATCGCATAATTTATTATTTTATTATATAGATATACTATATTATATAGATGAACTATAACTTCAATAGGCCATGAATGCGGACGGTTACGGAATACCTACGAATTGAAAGTCTAGTTGCGAGAAGTTAGTTAATTGGGAGTCAAGGGTTGAGTCGAAAGAGAGTTGAGAGCGGGTTGCGAGTCGTTATGAGTTGTTAATTGTTAGTTGTGAGTTGTGAATTATCAATTTAGTTGTCTTAGTTATATCACATTATTGCATTAAGTTCATATTAAATAACCATCGTTTCCTGTTTACACCACTGTAAATAAATCCACCTATCAATAAATTTATCATATAGAATAGAAACCATTGAAAATCATAATTTCTCGTAATTCTGATGATCATTCTATATATAAATGTTTATAAAACTTGAAATGCTATTTTTGGCAAAACGTTTCTGTTTCATGATACAAGATTAAACATACTTTGGAGAAATAATTTTAACTTAGTAAACAGTGTAAATATGTATAATATACACAGTATATACAATATATTATATGTCGGAGATGGAAAGACACTGGAGCCTTCCCTTGGAACTTCGGGAAAACTCCTTAATACTGTAATCTAGTTTCTAACCTAGCTGTAATTAAACAAATGTCGTCGTCTAACCGTATTGTATTTGTTTGAGATTTATGACAGTGAGCTTGGGCTCGAGGCGACAACCAGTCGCCAAACGTAGCCGCGGTCGATGAACGTTTTGTCTAACAAAGGTACGGAAGTAATTCTATAGCTCTCCTTAAAGAAATAGCCGTAGCAGCACGCAGCAGTAAACACTTCAACAGTTTCTGTCCCGCGGCTCGCCACACGCAGTCTCTACCCTTCGGGTAACATGATTCCCAGATGTCAACGCATCTTCACAGTATATGCTTAGATAGCCCGAGGACCCCTTATAAATCTTAAGATTTAGTTAACTAAAGTCCTTCAAACAGACAAACAGTTTTTGTTACAACTACGGGAAGATAGGAGAAATCTATCTCTTCCACGAACGATGCTTCCCGCTAGCAACTTTCCCTCAAGGGCGGCTAGCATCTTTTTCTAAACATCGATATGGAGATTGACCAATTAGCAGCAACGCCAATTTCCCTCACCTTCCGAACGAAGGCTTTCCTCGACGAATCCGAGGATCTCGTGTCCTTAGACACACCCCATATAGTTTTCCTCGGTGGCATCACCGAGACGGAGAGTGATTCTCTTGTGCGATCTCATTGACGGAAAGAATACTGCTCTTTACGGTCAGTGGATATTTCACGTCTTGTTAACAAAGAGTCAGACTTGAACTTTGCGAGAACGTACCTCTATCATCCCGTTGGCCGCGGATTCGTTATGGAACCTAAGATCATTGTCATTAGCTTTTCGAGTATCTGATTATCGCGGTTACTTGTCAGATTCTGTGACAATCATACTTGCACTAGTGAATATCTCCTCTATTGTATAACGACAACATCTAATCTGCGTGTAGATTCGTTTCGCGCCCACAACCCTAGACCAAATCTTAACGTCTCCCCAACATATATTTATTATAACTGTAATATATTGTACTATAGAACATTCTGAACGTTCGAATCCTCGTTATCTGAATACCCTGATATCTGCTATTAACAGATACTTTCTTCTGATAAATACTATCATTATATTATACGTATTATTATATGTATAATATGTCTTTCGCAGTTGCGAAAAAATCTCATTAAAATACTGGATATAAAATTTTACTAAGAAACTACACGAGTGGATGCATAAGAAATTAGTATATATAATTTTGCGATTGACCAGCTTTGCTTATCAATAATCAATATGCCGTAAACATAAATTTTAAGCAAGTTGGAATAACATACAAAAATGATAAGGATCTGGTTACGCCGAAGTATTCGAGCCATGGGAAAAACGGTTGGTTTTAGGAAGAGATGATTAAGGATAATACTCAGGTAAATAATACGGTGGAGACAGCTTGAAACATTCCAAAAATGTACCTAACTCTATTTGTTTCAACCGTTCGCGGAGAGACGCGGTCGCGAGATAGCGCGTCAACGAGAGTCGTAAATTCTCGTTACGATTAAACAATCGATGTCACGAACTGATTGACCCCCTATTTCTATTATGAGAATACAGGTGGTTGGAATGAGTGCATACGAGAAACTACACTTGATTTGCTAACAATAGTTTAAGAACAAGTAAAGAGTCAACAATTTCAATCAACGATCAAACGATTAACAATTAAGAATAAAAGATAACAATCAAGGTTTTGTGAACGGGTTTGCTGATTACGAGACCTTTCGTTACGAGACATTTCGTACTTCGCAGCTTGATATAGACTAACTGATTCTTTTGTTCGAAACCGCGGATTCTTTCCTTTGTTGCCCTTCGATATCCCTACTACACACGCGTTTATTAGATGTACCGCGGTGGTTGCCGGGTATGCGTTCTTCCGAGAATTCAGCGAAAGAAACGTAGGGATATTGATGGTACATTAGGCATGTCGGTATTGCGCTTTGACGGCATAGTTCTTTGTACCGCGAAGCCGTTGGAAAGTTCCGTGGTCAATGCCACTACAAATTAAAATTTGGTTGAACTACTTGACTAGAGAGATGATTGGTAAACGTAACACTATTATATGCAAAATTTATGTAATTCAATAATTAAAAAATATGGGATTCTCAAGTTTTGAAACATATTGACAATTTCTTTCTAACTTTTTCTTTAACTTTATTTACATGAATAAAATTTAATATTAAGAAAAAGATTATTCTATTGCATTTTAATTTTAATTTCCTTATTCAAATCTGTGAGGCTTTACTAGACTATACAGACTATACAGGGTGTCTCGGATACCGCAAATGAGCTGAGGATGATTCTATGCGAAAAAATAAGTCGAAAATATATAATAAATTTTTTTCATTTGAGACTTCATTTATGAAAAAATCGAATTAGAAAATTTATCAAGTGTAGGTAAACTAGGCTAATTTCAGTCTGGACGAATAATCGGCAGGAGGTTATTCTGCGTGTGAAAATGAGTCGAAAATGTAAAACAAAATTTCTTCATAGGACGCTTCATTTCTGAGAATATTTGAAAATTGATCAAGTACGCGAGTAACAGGCTTATTCTTTACTAAACACGTTGAAATACTGTTTTTTTTTATATAAAGTCTTATATTTTTCACTCATTTCCACATGTGGATAACTTCTCGCTGATTGTTAGCCATACTCATTAGCCAAATTCACATATTATTAGGTCATCCCATAAGTTCGTGCCGACTTTTGTGTATACATTTCATGTGTCGATTTATAAACATACGGCGATAAGGGACCAATGCACTTGAGCTTAGCTGATCGAGAACAGGCTAGAGTAGATTTTCGTGGGTATAAGATCGTAATATAGTGAACACAGTGACTTCTAACAGTAAAAAATCATGAGTGAAATGCGTATCCATTTTCGACATCTCATGTTATATGAATTTCAGAAAGGAAGTTTTGTAACAATTGCCACGAAAAACATATGTGCTGTTTACGGAGAAAATGCGCTTTCATCTCGCACCTGTAGGAAGTGGTTCCAACGTTTTAGAGCTGGGAATTTCTGTTTAGAAGACGAGGAACGCTCCGGGCGTCCTCCTCAGACAGACGAAGATAAAATTCGGGACCTTGTTGAAAAATCACGAAGTTTGACAGTTTAAGAGATGTCAAATGTTCTGAAAATACCTAAGACAACGATTCATAGGTGTTTAAAAAAAATGGGGATGGTGTCAAAGTTGAACGTTTGGGTGCCCCATGAACTTACGGAACGGAACCGTCTTGAACGAACGACCGTCTTAAACGCCTGGTAACTGGTGATGAAAAGTGGATACTTTACGAAAACCCTGAACGGAAACGTAGCTGATCCCAACGAAATCAGCCACCTCAACGCTGTGCAAAACCAGGGTTACATCCACGTAAAATTCTTTTGTGTGTATGGTGGGATTATAAAGGAATACTCTATTTTGAACTTTTATCTAGTGGTGATACCATTAATTCAGACAAATATTGCGCTCAGTTAGAAAAATTAAGGGATGCACTAGCTGAAAAACGACCAGGTTTACAAAAAGCGATATTACATTACAATAAGCGATTACATAAAGCGATACAAAAAGATTGTCTGAATTTAATTGGGAAATTTTACCACATCCCCCCATATTCCCAGACATTGCCACATCTGATTACCACCTGTTCAGAGCATTACAACACTTTTTAGTAGGTAAGAAATTTGAAAATATTGACATTCTCAAAAATAGCTTAGAAAATCATTTTAAAGAAAAACAAGAGAACTTTTATCGAGACGGAATAATGGCCCTACCAGAAAAATGGGAAGAAGTTGTACAACGAGAGGGGGATTACATTTTTTCATGAAACTGAAAGATATGTAAACAATCTTAACATATATAACCGCTCGAAAAACGGCACGAACTTATGGGATGACCTAATATTATGCTAATCGAATTTTCAAATTCGATTTTCTTGAAAATGAAGCCTCAAATGAAAACGTTTATAGTATAATTTCGACTTGTATTTTCATGTAGAATCATCACCTTATTTGTGTTATTAATCCTGAGACAACCTGTATTATGAATTTAAAGGATTAATCTACAAAAATTTGAAAAGCAAAGTGCGAATTTTTTTGTTCGCTTAACAAGATCTCTTCTTGTCACGGTCAAGTATATCTCCTGCATTTTTCCGAATCCATAATACGAATATCGTTTAATGTATTCGTCGCATGAGTGGCTGGCGATATAATGGCAAGCGGTATAAATATCCGACGGATGAATAGAGACAGCCAGAGATGGACAAAAATTTTGTCGTATTTTTAAACTCATTTCACGGTAAACGGCGTTTACTATTGCGCCAATACGAGTCAAGCGTCATTTAACGGAACGATATTAGGAAATCACCCGCGTACGTCATTATAATTCGCTCTACTTAGTCTGCACATTCTATTCCAAATACAACCGATTTCCTATATAATTTTACGCGTCGATGTGCCCGTGTGATTGAATATTCTGAACTACTATTGAATGTGGTCATTTAGTATGCTTGCTATATTCCTGGCCTTCGTACCTGCATTTGTCCTAAGCTGTTAATCTAGGCAATCCAATAGGGAAATACCACCCAACTAAACAGCCATTAAATCTGAAGATCATTCCAAACTATTTGATACAACTGTTTTTTGGAAACAATAAACGTATATTTTTGGTTTTTTTCTCTAAATTTCCTTATTCTTAACAATTAGCCAAGCGAATAGGGAGATCTCCCCTTTGTAAAGTACATCGCTGCGTGACCAAGCGGGGACATCTCCCTTTTTGATTCTAACAACGCGTTTTCCTTTTTTTATAGTTATTATCAGTTATTGTTTACCTGGAATTGCTCCAAATTAATTGCGCCACTTTTGCTGCTTTTATAAAGTACAGTATATGTAGCGGTACTCGACAGCAAACCTTCCAACGGTTTCTGTCTTGTGGCTTGCTACACAAAGATGATTGACAGATGTCGAAACATTTTCATAGCATATTTTTAATTAGTCTAAGGACCCGCTATAAATCTTAGGATTTCTTTAGCTAAGATTCTTCAAACAAACAAATAGTCTTTGCCTTAGTATTGCCTAAATTTTTTACCTACTACGAAAAGATACGGGAAATCTGCTTTTTCTCGCGTACGATGCTTCCCGCTAGCAATTTTCTTTGAAGGGCGGTTAGTATCCATACTCAACCACCAACCTAGAAATTAACCAATTAACAGCAATGCCCATTTCCCTCACTTTCCTAACGAAGATTTTCCTCGACGAATCAGATGATCTCGTGTACATTGAGAGTGCTGTTAATAAATATACTGTTAATTATACTCTAGTATTTCTTCAATACCTATCACGACCTATCCACCTCATATATAATAAAATACACCATTCTAGTGGTGATAAAATTAATTCAACAGTTACACTATCAGTTATGACTAAATAAAGTTATAATCGAACGATACCACACTGTAAAAAAATATTAAATTGCATTATGAACTTCACGTTCAAGTCGTGTTATTTATCTTTGTTATTAATGTATTAATCTTATTTTTAATGTTTTTAATTTTACCTATGTATATACTTTTAATTTGATGTTTTGTATAAGGAATATGTGGAATCTTTAAATAAAATCATTACCGCAAAATATAATTGACCACTTAAATAATGTAGTATCATGGACAGATTGCCTAAGATATATCGGGTGAACTATTGTACAATGTTGCGAGAAAGCCTAACTGCCGACAGGCCGAAGGAGTCGGAAAACTTGAATGGGCCAAGAGGCCCATCAATGTGTCGTCGGTCCTTCAGTGGAATAGTTACTTGGAAGAAGGCGTATGTGGCCATGAATGCGGACGGTTACGGAATACGTACGTGGTGGGGGTACGAAAAGATGACAAAGGGATACTTAAGGGAGAAAGACGAATTAATCAGCAGTCGTTAACTGAAAGTCGAACTGTGAGGAGTCGTTAGTTGAGAGTCGAGTTGCGAGGAGTCGAGAGTTGAGTCGAAAGAGTGTTGCGGAGTTGTTATGAATTGTAAACTATTAGTTGTGAGTTGTGAATTATCCATTTACTTGACTTAGTTATAGCACATTACTGTGTTTATTTCACGTTATAATAATCATTGTTTCCTGTTTAATTCATTGTGAATAGATCCATTTATCAATAAATGTATCATATAGGAAAGAAATCATTGGGAATCCTAATTTCTAATATTTCTGAATAAATCCTATAATAATTTTTAGACTTCTTTGTTCTCTAAGTAGTAAATGTTAGTCCTCGATACTTGGAAAAGTGCGCGGTGGACAGCGTATAATTTGGCTTGTCCGAACGCGGTGAGAAACGTATAGCACGTTGTGGCGCACGCGATTGCCTAAATGTTAATATAGCATAAACTGAAGTGCTTAAGAATTATATATGTAGCGTCTCATGGCCATAAAGAAAATCCCAGGACGTTGTAAAAGAATAAACCCTGAGACTTACAAAAAGTCCCAGGAGCCTTCGACAAAAAGAAATAGTTTCCCTACCCTGGAATAAAACTTTCTGGAGTCACTGTGTGGAGTTACAGAGAGTCAATGATCAGAGTGATCAGTGAAATGCAGTCGCCGGTGAGCGCGAGAAGAACAGTACAAGTACGGCCTAGGTAGCACGCGTTAGTAAGACTTGTTAAGTTTTCCTCGCCACATTAATAAGCTTATTGTTAAATCAATCCACGGAGTATTTTCTTGGCACTCTACACGTGCTACCACCTCAAATTGATGACCTTGACGTGATTTAAAGTGAAAGAGATGAACGTTTAGTGCCACGAAGACATCGTTTCCACAAATCGCGAGTGTTCGAAATGGAAAGTGCCAACGAGGAAGAGCGTGCGACGAACGTAGACATCGTGAGTCAAGTATTCCGCGTGCCGCAAGTGTGGCCCAAAAATATAAAGCTGTGGTTTATCGTGTTAGAAACATATTTTAAGGTGACCCACATCACCAGTGACCAAACCAAATTTATTGTCTTCATCGAGTACCTCTGGGATCAATATTTAGATCAAGTCGAGGACATAGTGATCGGCCCGCCGGCGACGGGAAAATACGAACGGCTGAAGAACGAAGTTATCAAAAAGTTGACCGATTTGGAGAGTTCGAGAGTGCGGAAGTTGCTCGAGGGCGAAGAAATTGGAGGTAAGACCCGTCCCAGTTCTGCAGGGATTTAAAGAAGCCGGCCGGCCATCCCATCAATCTCGGACGACTACGTTCTGACGCTCTGGAAAGACCGTCTTCTGGTAAATACGCAACGGGTCCTGTCCGTCGCAAGCGGAATAGATGCAAACGTCTTGACTGAAATAACAGATCGGATCCACGAGATATGGCTCGAGGCAAGACGCGTCCCGGACGCGATACAAGACAAGATAAATCAATTGGAGACGCAAATTAACGCGCTGAGCCTCGACAGCCGGCACCGTCCAAGATCATGCTCGAGATGTCGCCGATCACATTCCAGAGGAAGGATGCGGCCATCGGGGGGTCTCTGTTACTACCATGAGACCTTCCGAAGCCGCGCAAGAAAGTGCCGTTTCCTTTGTAGCTGGAACCAGGGAAATCAGAGCAGTCGCCCGTGAACGCGGTGTGCAACGAGGGCTCCGTATCTCACCGCATATTAGTGACCGACAGGAGTTCGAGGATTTCCTTCCTCGTGGACACCGCAGCCGACCTATGCGTGTACCCGCGCAATAGATTACGCGAATCCGCGAACAGAAACGAATACGTTCGCGGCCAACGGGACACGCATCGCAACGTTCCTGAACCTGTTTCTTCAACATAACTTTAAATGGCTTTTCGTAATGGCGGACGTTAATACGCCTAGTTACCACGGGTGCTGGTAGACCCGCGAAACAAACGCTTCGTCGATCCAACCGCTAACCTTCGCGAATCGACGTACCATCAGCTCCTCGAGGAATTCCCGGACCTAACTCGTCCGCCCGTCTTCGGAGAAGGAAGAACCCGGCACGGCGTAAAACGTGTCAGGACCACTCGTCTACAGCAAGACGCCTCGTCCCCAACCGCCTCAAACAGGTGAAGGTGGAATTCGAGATGATGTTAGAACAAGGAGTGGTTATCATCGAAGAGCCCGTGGGCATCGTCCCCGACGTCCATCCCTGCACGTCGTCCCCGAAAAAGACGGAAGACTGCGACCGTGCGGCGACCACCGGGCGCTGAACGCCCGCACCATACCCGGTACATATTGAAGACTTCGCGCAGTAACTACATGGTAAGCGAATCTTCAAAATTGACCTCGTCGGCGCGTACCATCAATTTCCGATCGCGTCCGAGAACATCGAAAAGACAGCGATCGCGGCTCCGTTCGGGCTATTCGAAGCGATAAATACACTGTTTGGACATCGCAACGCGGCGCAAACGTGTCAGAGATTCGTCGACGGAATTACGGGCGGTTTAGATATCGTTTGCGCGTACATCGACGATTTCCTGGTAGCCTCGGAAGACGAGAATCAACACGGCGAACACTTGCGAACGTTATTTAACCGCCTAAACGATTACGGCGTGGTAATAAACCCCGCGAAATGTGAATTCGGCGCGCGTGAAATCACATTTCCGGGTATACGGTAGATGCCGATGGAATAAAACCGATAGCCGAACGCGTGGATGCGATAATAAAAGTTCGAAATCCCGCGACCGTCGAGCACCTGCGAAGGTACCTCGGTATGATTAACCCCTACCTTCGTTTCATACCGGGGGCCGCGAATATTTTCCAACCGCTTAACGATATGTTGAAAGGTGTAAAGAGGTTGGAAGAGGTCGAAAAGGCCTTCCGCGAGTCGAAACGCGCCCTCGTTAACGCCACGATGCTAGTCCATCTGATACCAGGCGCGCCGGTCAGCCTCGCGGTAAATACGTCCGATTACGAGGTAGGAACGACAGATTGCAGCCGCTGGGATTCTTTACGAAATCTGTCACCCCCGCACAGCGAAACTACAGCACGTATGATCGCGAATTTCTCGCGATGTACACAGTGGTTAAACGGTTTAGACATGCCATGGAAGGGAGAAATTTTGTGATTTTCACAGAGCACAAACCTCTCACATACGCGTTTAACCAAAACCTCGATAAGTGTTCGCCGCGCCAATCGCCTCGTATCGAAACGATAAGGAAATCGGTCGATCACCGAACTTTAGCAGCCGCGCAAGAGAACGATACCGAGTTACGCGAAATCGTCAACTCCGGCACGTGCGCGTTGCAGCGAAAAAAGGTACGTTTCCGCGATCACAACATGGATATATTTTGCGACGTAACGAGCGAAGTCGCACGACCGTATGTACGCAACAACCTTTGTAAAAAAAAAGAGAAAAAAATGTAGCGGCCCATGGCCATAAAGAAAGTCCCAGGGTTTAACATCTTATATTACGACGCGCCACTATAGTGGCTGACTCTACTGACTTATTCGCTCACCGTTTGAACTAAAGGATCTTTTTAATTTGTTTAATTTGTTCTTGCTTCACGCTTTTTTTGCCCTCACTACGTTTTATAACAGTTATTAACAATATACAGAATATATATTCTTTGTTTCTGATACGCCAGTGTCAGGTATCAATTGTTGCTTTTCATAATTTTTCCGCTACGTACAACAACGGGCAACGATAAAAATCGATTGTTTTGATCTATTCCTCTATCCCTCAATTGTCTCACATTCTCGCCAACTACATAAGGTTGTTCTATGGTTTTCTTGCTCGCTCTCTGCACTTTCATACGTTTGTACTTCATCGCTCTGTGCATGTACTTATTCGGGCTTAAACATTACGTCGCGGCTCAATATTACATCTCTCACGTTCGGCACGTGCACACGATACTCTTGTCCGTCATCTAGATAGTCTAAGTATCCTTTTCTCGCCTTTTTATCAAGTTTCCTTCTCTTCTCCGTAGGTATGTGTGCGAAGCACTCAGCACAGAGAACTCTAAACTTTTCTAAAATTGACAGTTTCCCGTACCACAATTCATACGGCGTTTTATTGTCCTGTCTTGTCAGCCTCGTCTTGTTAATGACTTCGACTACGGTGTTCATGGCTTCGACCCATTAATAAGAACAACGGTAGATTTGTTTTTGAATACAGCATCGACCGGCCCGCCTTTATCGTTCTTTTCCCCTCTCTGCGACGCCATTTTTTTCAAGAGTGTATTTGACGCTGATTGTATGTTTAACCCATAGAGTGCTATGGACGCATATATGCGTCTGGCGAAAGCTATCGGTGTGGACTAAGGACACATATATGCGTTTTCTGTAAATGCCCGGCATGGACTAAAGGCGCATATATACGTTTGTCAATTTTTCCGAACACCTATGCAGAAGTAATACTATTTATCAGTTTGTGTGAGATAAATATAAATACATTCCTTAGTAACGGCAGTAAACAAATGCCAATAATGCCTCGTTATAACAGTTGTCTACCTGTTTCGCGGACAGTCGTATCTAATTATCAAGAAGAAAATGTGTTGTTTGTGTGAAAAATAAGAGAATGCAGAAAATGCGATGTCGGATTATGTATTGATAGTTGTTTTGAAATTTTTCACACACAACTGAATTATTAACTTGTTATATTTACTAAATTTAATTTTTCTAGTTTATTGTTTTCAAGTTTATTACCCAAATTCTAGTTTATTGTAAATTTCAATGTTTATAATAAATAATTAATACTAAAAAATAACGCTCTTGAATCATTTAATCTCGTGCAAAAGAATTACTATAACTTATTACGATTTGCGCTTTGAATAGTTTGAATTTGTTCCAAGTGTTCTGTTTCATTTTCTTCGTCCAAGTGGCGGATGGCTAAAGTGTTTTGCGGTATTTCTGTATATATGTTTAAAGGTGTTGGATGTTATACATAATTTTTTAGGTAGACATTTCTTAAGTACAAGTCGTAATTGATAGGCTAACGTTTCTAATTTGTTTACTGTGTTTATTGTGTGTCGGAATTACATTTTTTAGCATTACAATTTATAAATTAGATTTTAAGACGCTGTAGAGCGATGCTTACATACTGTATTGTTTTTTCTTCCTATCTCTGTCCTGAAAACCTGGTCGCAAAAACAGGACAGTTCGTTAGTCTATTTGGTTTCGGAGGGGCTGTGGGATTTTGGGAAGAGATGGGAGAGGGTGTCCTGTAGAACCATTACAATATTTATTTACAATATTTACATATTTACAAAAGTATATTTAATGTAAAATAAAACTAGTTTATTATACTATCGATGCATTATTTCGATAATAATATCAATAGAACATCACTTCCAATATAAGTTTTCTACAAAAAACTAGTTAAGTTTATCGGAAAAAAAACAAACAAAATCAAATTTTTCATTTTCAGATATTAGATAATATTAGATAGATATAGGAAATACAGTTTCGTATGCATATAATATGCGTGAAACGATTGAAAATTCATAATTAAAATAATTCGTTATTCCAAGAGATTCGAGCTCGACTTGAAAGAGGAAGGCAAATTTGAATTTCACGGAATACAAATATAAAATCACATTATTTTGATCAATCACTTGCTTGCAATAAAAAAGAAAAGAAAAATAGATCAAAGTTGAATTGCAATGAATTTGAAAATTATTTACCGCCAATTTGTCGCATGCGTAATGTAACAAAATGTTCGCAAAAATATGAATATTCTCAATGTATCAATGTATTCTGTTTCATACTCTACTATCCAATCCGTGGCTTTCTGTGTTCCGTCAAATTGTTTTATATCGAAGTCCGTGCCTCCTCTCTCAAGCATGTTTTGCTTCTGGAAGATCTCTAATAATCTTTCTATTTGAAGACTGGGCTTCTCGGTTTCGGTCTTTACTTTCCTTGTGGGGATGATTTCTGATTCTTCTAAATAAATGTCTCGAAATACGAAGTTTAGACTTGTATCGACGTATGACGCTGCCGTTACGTCGTCCATCATGATTGTAATGTTTTTGTACTGGCCTACCTTGTTTAAGCTGTTTGCGGCTTTTTTCACTATCGATAAACTGAATGACTGCGGATGATGCTCTCTTGCTTGATATTCTGGGGGAAAGACATAACATACTTCGTCTTCTGGTTTCCTTATAGATTCTATGCATTCTATTTTCTCCCCTCTTGCGTTCTCGTTCATGACGATACGTAGCTTAACCTCTAACGGCATGGCGTAGTGAAAATCGATTTGTAAGATCTGACAATCAGATTACATTTTACGTCAAATTGAATCATGAAATAATTCGCAAATTCCTCTCTTTTGACTTTTACTGACTCAATCACTCGTAAAGAGTCCTACATTTTTCTCTGATGACTATTGAATGTAAATATGTTTTTATCAGAAATTTTTGATACACTCGCTACCGTGGGAAAAACTTAATGGTCGAAAAATAAGATCCACTCTAATCAGATTATCCCGAATCTATCACTACGGTCTTGTGGAACAATTTCTTGGAGAGTGGGTTGCTCGCTCGTCTTGTAAATAGCTCCCCAGCTTGTTTGTAGTGAATATTCGACTTCATCCGATACATGAAGAGTGACCATGACTAGACAATTTGGAGACCATGCTTAATAGAGAACTACTTCTTGGTAGTGTACATCTAGGTATGGATATCCAATAAACAGAATCATCTCCAGCACCTTTCTCTTTGACTTCCAACGTGTCTTCTTTGAAATATTCAGAATTGAATGTCTGATCGTCGTCGCTGTTCAGAGTCGGCGATCTTCGACCATAATCACTGTAATTCGTATCCTTGTGGGAGTTTCATGTGACGTAGGATTTTGTCTCTGATTCGCTGGGGCTGTCTTCGTCGTTTATAGAAATTCTTGATGATAGGCTTCTCATTCTAGAAATGCCTCCCTTCTCCAAAGCATTCACTATTTGCTTCACAAAGCACTCTTTGTTATCATCTTGGCTATGACGCGGCTGCAACGATTCTCTCACTTTTTCATCCAAGTTTCGGACGATCTCTCGAACTATATTCTTCTTGCGATTCAATTGTTTACTCCATAACGGAAGCTCTAAGTCTATGGGGTTACTCGATTCTTGGAAACTGTTGTGCGTTGAACTCTTTTCGAAGATAAATGTCTTTTCCAGAAGATTCGGAGATATCTTCTTAAATCTTCGAATATTCTCAGACTTGTTCGACACATTCATTGACTTGTTTTCGAAAATCAAAGATTTCTCCAGTATGTTGGGTGAAAGAATCTTCTCTTTTGGACTATTTTCGATGATAGCAGATGGAAATAGGTGGGTTTGAGAGAATTTTGGAGTAGAATTGGCACGAAGTTTGAAGAATTTTGGCTTTACATCTGATGCATTTAAAGAAGTCGTCACAACTTCGGAAGCTTGAGAGGATTTTAGAGTAGATTTGACTCGATATTTGACGATGTTTGGCTCTACATCTGATTTATTTAAGGGGGTATTCTAGTCTAGAGGCATGAATTTCGGGCGGATTTTGAAGCTCTGTACAAACGAAACAAAAAATATTTTTATTATCCATTTTTTATCATTTGTTTATTGATATTTTGAGATTATATAAAAAATTAACCGAAAAAGAAAACTCAAAATTCATAAAGTTATGAGCTGGCAAAGTGAGGGGTCTAAAAAAAAGGGTGTCCTGGCGTGCATGATTTTCAACCCTTCTGGTCATCTGAAGAAAAAAAGCCGTATAAATTCTTAATTAATATAGATGCGGCTATAGCCTGAACCTTGGAAAAGTCAAAAAATATTTTTTTCACAAAATGGCGGACGTTTGAAGAAAAAGTTTCCTTTTGGGCATGTTTTTTTGGCAATTCCGAATTATTTAAAAATAGTAAAATTAAGAATTTTGATCTGAGCGTGGTTCAGGCGATAGAGGAATGTATAAAGAACATTCACACCAAATTTCAAATAAATCGGTTCATTAGAACTCGAAATATCGTGCATGCGATCTCGAAAAAAGTAGTTTCGAGAAAAACGCGTTTAAAGTTTTGAGACAAGTTTCCGACAATTTTACTCATAGAATGGTACAGCATATTTACATATTTTTAATCGGCGATTCCTGCTCTGTACAAGAAACCTTCCTCTACTTCAAACTGCTCATTCTCCGAAGTTCTTTCATGGAGACGAGCAGTTCTGGCTTCCTTTGATGCCTCTGAAGCTCGGAGTTCAGAGCGCTCGATGCGAACTTCGTCTCGCCTGACTGCGAACGCATGAGCTTCTGGGCCAATCGTGATTCCCATGACACTTAAGATTTTTAATATCGGTATAAAACCCTCATTAAAAATACATGCTGCGAGGAAAGTGGAAATTTGAATTGTCTGTGTTCGTGCGTGAATGTGTTTCAGAGTAAAAGTCCATATTAAAAAGTTTAACGATTCGTTATTATTTTGGGTTTCAGAACCCAAACATCGTTCCAATTGAATTATTGAATTAAAAATACATTAAAAAGGGATAAAATACAATAAAGATTTTATGAGGGTATTCGTACGTAGGTACTCGGGCAGAGTCTACCGTCTACTGTTCATTTGTCCCGGTCGGACCGGAGCAGATGCTGCGTCACAAAAATGGCTGTAACTCATAAAATAATTGAAATTTTGAAAAATTCCTTTAAGGGCATATTCTTGAATCTCTAAACTTTGGAAATATGAAAAAAAATTTTTCGATTTTTTCCAATTTGTTGACTAGAATACCCCCTTAAAAGAGTTGTCACAACTTCGGAAGCTTGAGAGGGTTTTGGAGTAGATTTGACACCATATTTGACGAAGTTTGGCTTTTCTAATGTTTTTAAAAGAGTCGTCACAGCTTGGGAAGCTTGAAAGCTGACGTTCGTTTGTCTATTCTCTCTTCTTTTGTCTATTATCACATCTACGTTTCTTAAATCTTCAGTCTTAGTAGTCCTATCAACGTTAAATGGTCGTTCCTTTAAAACAAACGTCTCTCTACTATCGTCACCGTTATAGTCGTCATTACACATGTCTTCGAAGTCTTTTGGAAATTCAATCTTCGGACCGGGTGGGAAAACGAGATTTATGTTCTGGATTTCTCTAGAAGGCGACATTTTAGGAAAAGTTTTGGAAATTTTTCTAGGGAACTTCATTATCGGTATGTTCACGTCCAATACTTCTTCCTTGGGTGAAGGAGACTTCGTCGAGGATCTCGTGTGTTTAGTTTCTGGTAACATTTGCTGACGCAAATATTTTGTTCTTGTAGGATGTTATAGGCGGTGCCACTTTTTTAGCTTTCTCGTGTACATTTTCCTTCACATGTGAAAATATATCTGAAATTCAAAGTTATATTGTTAATATAACACAGTCAATATAACTGACATACTTCTTTAAAAAAAAGGACCATGATTTACAATTCAAAAATCTGTTATTTGTTATCTCTACATTTTCATAAGAATCGAATATTAACAAATACCTATTGAATCGGAAGACGATGAATTTGACGTACAGTTTCTTCTAGAAGTAGGATTCTTCCATGATGGTAGACGATATTCAATCGGCATGACGTTTAATATCTTTGGTGGATTCGAACGTTTGTTTAAATACCAATCTGGGATGGAAAGTTTTTGAAGAGAATGCTGAACTGTCAATTCGGCTTCCGTCAATTGTCTATTGTATTAAAGGAAAATAAGAAACAAAAATTATTAAAACATTCAGATCAAATAAAACTTAATTCTGTAATAGAAATCATGTATACGTACAATTCCTCGACGTTCTAATATTACTGATTGCAAGCTAATTGATAATACAATTGATACTCTGTGGCAAAGGAGTAACGATAATTAACGTAATGAATGCATGAAATACAAAAGAAAATTTCAAAGTAAAGGGTTAAGGGAGACAAGTGGATTTTGAGAAATTTATTTAACAAAGCTGAACAAAATTTAATTATTAATTAATTAAAGTTATAGATTTTCAAAAATCCGTTAAAATCATAATACATAAATTAGTTAAGTACTTTTTCTTCGATTGTATCACGTATATTCGATCGTCTGTTCGAGGTCAAAGTAAATCACAGAATGTCAGTTACAAATTATAACAAATAATACATTTCGAATAAGAAAACCATCTGAAAAGGAAGAAATTTGCAATCGCAGATTCAACTTCATAAAATCAACTTACGCGTTCATTGTTGAAAAAACAGCATATTATTTCTAATCCACACCACTGCCATTTTCAATTAACAATTATCACCAAAACAAATAAGTAAATATCACCCAAACATTGAAAAGACGAGAACGGAACACCAATTTTCTAACGTACTTCCCCGCAAATGGCATGTCAACTCTCGTTTTGTCACGTAAAATAAAAAAAACTTTATTTTTTTTTCTAACACAGTTCACAATTTTTTACTTCCGAGTTCTAGGCGTGACTTTTCAACGCTGAAGCTCTTACAATTTTTTGATTTCCGATCGGATCCTTTGTCACCCCTCAATATCCCCACTATCCATCCGTTTGTCAGGCGTCCGCGATCGCCGCCACGCACGCCTCCTCCTCGAACATTCGGTGGAAGGACCGTTGGGATATTGATGGCTCATTAGGCACTTCAGCGGTATACATTGTCGCCGAGTGCCGCCACATCTTTGTCTTCGATTTTAAAGTGTGCCCGTCCTGACAGCGGCCTGGTCTCTGATGTGGATTGACATTACAGTGGAGTGATTGTATGGTTCTTCCTAGAAATGTGGTTGTGGCGGCATACGTCCTCAAGAACGGGCCTAACCACGTGTGATTTTACCTCGGAGGTGCCAATATAATGGGACAAACGTTGTATTAATAATCAAACTCCAGGCAGAAACTGCCTAGCAACGGCGATTGCAACTTTCTCGATGTTTCTAACGAGTATTTAACAAACGAACGCAATTGTAAAGCGAGAACAATTTTCATCAGTCTACTGTTCGTGTGATCGGCTTGGAAAGTTACACATCGAGCAGTTTAGACCGAGCGTCCCAGCTATTGTATCTTCTGCTTAAAAAGTGTTCTACACTTAGTAAAAAGTTATCCCGTTGACCGTGAATTCGTTATCGAACCCAAGAACATTGTCAATTACATCTTGCGTGTCTAAACACCACGGTTGTTCGTTAAACTTTGTAAAAGTTATTTTTTGTACCTGTAAATATAATCTTTGTTGTACAAAACGATGGCTAATTCAAATGAAGAATTGTTACACGCCCTAAATTCTAACGATAACCCGGCACATATATGTGGGATAGTGTGACATCAGGGAAGGTGTCACGTAAAAAATAACTCTCGTGATGATATATATAAAAACTTTATTTCTGAAGAGTCGAAGGCCCTTGAGTACCAATATTACAATGCTCCAGTATCGGCTTATAATTCAGACTGGCTCGACCCTCATTATTCGGAGTCTAAATACTAAGCGAGAACAATGGAAATGACGGAGGGGATATTATTCTTGGAGGTTCCTTATCAGGGTGGCAAGGTGTCAACTGTCCGGAGGATATCTAGAGGTGGTCGCCTAAGGTGACATCAGAGTAAAAGAATTTGAGGTTACACTCCCTCCTCCTTAGAATGAACTTAGTCCTCGAAGTTCCTTCTCCCTTTAAGTTGGATGGGTGAAATTTTGCTTTGGATGTCTCCAGGTCGAAGGTTACGTGTGAATCGTTGCTGGTGCTGGGCACAGGTAGCATCGGGGTGAATATGTTGATAGGTGCCAGGTTGATTGGTATCGGAGCGCTGGCTGGTGGATTGTTATTTGTCGTATTTCGCTTGCTTTTACAGCAGAATAAATGGAAACACAATTTTGGCATTCCTATTTTGTTGAGAAAGTATAAGCATATGAGAGCAATGGATAAATATCCTATAATTTGTAATATAGACATTCCCCATGATTTAAATCGATCAATTCTATGAGCAAAAGTTAGTTGATTCGTTCTATCTTCGATTTCATCAGGAGTGCTTTTGTATCCGTAATTATCGTTAATAAGTTTCGGAGTTTTCTCTAGTTTATTTAGTAAAATAGTCCAATCTGAATCATTGGTTACATTGACTGTTTTGATTTTAATCTCGTAAGAAATTTCCTTGCTACTACCACTGATTCTCATATGGTTATTCTTGTACAATATGTCTACTGTTTTATTGGTTTGTAACAAAGATGGTTTTTCTAGTCTAACAATTCGATGTGTCTTTTCTTCGAAAATGCTCAGGTCTATTGGTTTTTCTGGTATAGTTATAAAATGATTCTCAGCATTTATTGGTGCTAAGGTATAGAGAGGATTCGGAAATACAAATCGTTTACTTTATTTCGCACACAACAGTTATACATATGTCGGAGAAGTAGTGACATGGGGCATTTCTTTGAGAAGATCTCCAATACTTGGGCTCGAGGTGACATGACTGGTCGCCGAACGTAGCCACGGTCACGGGATGGATGTTGTATCTAACGGAAGGAGTACTGATGTTGTGGGACACACTGTATTAACAAGCAAGCCCCAGCCAAGAGTAATGTCGGCTTGATGCGGGGTTGACTAGTAACGATGTTTGGTATTTCGTTGATAACTCTGATCAGTATGTAATTGACAAATGAGTCTGTAACAGCCTTTTATTCTTTTGGTCTCCTTGGAGAGTTTACGGATATCGACAGTCAGGCAGTCTAAAAGTTACCCTGCTGCTGAGCGAACGTGTTTGTGCGATACAGAATACAAGCTATTGTTAAAGAGTTCCCGTTGACCGTGGATTCGTTTCTGAACCCAAGATTCTAGTTAAACCTCGTTAGATTTATTGTTCAATAATTTAGTTTATCGTTTAATACATTATATGTTAAAGTTACGTTAGATTTGTTGTGCGTTTGATTAATTTATCGTTGTTCCCGTTATATGTTACTTTTGTAAAATATTAGCGTACGTGTAAATATAAACCTTGTTGTGTAAAAGATGTCTCATTTAAACGAGGAATTATCTTGCGCCCGAAATCCTGACGACACCTCGACATCAGAAGTGGGATCAAGAACGGTTATATCCATGCAAGAGCATATGGCCGTCATGCGCGAGTTGATACAGACTCTTGCGCCAAAATCTAGTGTGGAACCAAAAAATCTAACACTTCCGCGTTTTAACCCTGAAATCGCGGGCTCCGATCCGGCTGCATGGTGCGCAACCGTCAATTTTATGTTGGAGGAAAGTCCTTTACAAGGTAGTGCATTATTCTCTGCCTTAAGTTATGCACTGAAAGGTTCTGCAGCGCAATGGCTAGCGCAGGTACTGGTAGGAAGAAATGTTACTTGGACAGAATTCAAAGACTTTTTTATTGCGCGCTTTGGTGGTATGGAGACAGTTACCTCGGCATTAATGAGGTTGACCAGAGAAAAGCCGTTGAAGAACGAAACGTTGGGAACTTTTGGAATTCGTCTTCGTTCCTTTCTGAAGGCGAGATTGGAGAATTCAACTATGGCAGAGGTAATCAACGCTATAGTCCTTTCTCAGTTGGCTTCTCAGGATCGGCACATTGAGCGGCTAGCTCTTCTGAATGAAATAAAGACTGAGGACCAATTTTTGAGTGAGATGAGAGCTTTTTCTTTCACTGAGAAGAGACCAGCGTCCTCGTTTGACAACTCATCAACGGGTCCTGAGGCGAAACGGTTTAAGATTTTCGACTCCCGGATTAAGTGTCATAACTGTGGCAATCACGGACATAAAGCATCTGAGTGCTGTGAGAGGATAAAATCGGAGCCGGAGAAGTACGTACGAGGATCAGGGAAAAACCGATCGGTGTCATCATCGAAGACGTCCTGCTACAAGTGTAACGAGGAGGGGCATTTCGCGCCTAATTGCCCATTGTTGCGGGAAACAAACTGTAATTCTAATATTGAGCGCCGGGTGGACTCCTGCGTGGTGGATGCCCCAACCGGTAAATGAAGTCATCAGGGTGAGTCGTTTCCATTTTACTTCGATTCGGAAGCTGAATGCTCATTAATTAAAAAGTCTGCAGCCACGAAATTGTCCGGCAAAGGAAAGACCGATATAGTAGTAATGCGAGGAATAGGAAATAAATGAGTTAAAGTACGTCCCAGATATCGTCCTCTGTATGTATTAGCGGTTTTACATTAGAAATGATTTTTCACGTTCTTGCTGATAATTACTTAAAACATGATATTATGATTGGTCGCGAAATTTTTAGTCAAGTCTTCGCCGTTAATAATACGCACTATAGCCTCGATTTTTGCAAAACGAAGACCAGTATACCTTGGCATACTGTGCAGATGGATTTAACGGGGAAGTTGAGTGGAAAAAGTGATTTAAAAGAATATGTTATCGTTTTGATTGATGCCTTTACAAAATTTGTGTACTTGTATTATACCCGTAAGATAGATTCTTCTAGTACTGTTGAAGCGCTTAAATCTGCAATATTTTTGTTTGGCAGTCTTTGCCGGGTAATAGCAGATCAGGGTAGGTGTTTTATGGGCAAAGAATTTCGAGATTTTTGTCCAGGCAAGCATATTAAACTGCATTTGATAGCTACTGGTGCTAGTAGGGCAAATGGACAAGTAGAACGTGTTATGGGCACCCTTAAGAACATGTTTACTACTGTAGAAACGACCGGGCGATCTTGGCAGGATGCGATTGGTGAGATACAATTGGCTCTGAATTGCACCACCAATCGTATGACTAAGTCGAGTCCTTTGGAGCTATTAATCGGAAAAACAGCAAGGCCTTACGGTTTGTTGTTGCCTGATGACATTGAGGAAAGGGAAGTGGATGTCTCCAGTGTAAGACAACGGGCAATACAAAACATAGAGAAAAATGCTAAGTACGATAAGGAAAGGTTTGATAAGAACAAGGCTAAAGTGGTTAGATTTAGTTTAGGCGATTTTGTGTTACGTAAAAATGAAGAAAGGAATCAAACCAAATTAGATCCTAAGTTCAGGGGTCCATTTGTAATAGCAGAGATTTTGGAAGGTGATAGATATGTTTTGAAAACGCAGGATGGTAAACGATCGTATAAGTACAGCCATGATAAGTTAAGGAAGATGCCTGATAGTTGCATCCCTGATGAGTTGGACGTGTGTAATGGTGATATTGGCAGTGTTAGTGACAGTTTGTGTTCACCGATTACGGAGGAGCATTGACACTATGACTTTGGCATTTGGTTTTGTGCTTTCACACGCGCCCAGTGTGGTGTTCTGAAGCGATTTGGTGTTTTCGCACGCGTCCAGTGTGGTGTTGTGAAGAGGTTCAGTGCTTTCATACGCGCCCAATGTGGTGTTGTGGAGCGATTCAGTGCTTTCACACGCGCCCAATGTGGTGTTGTGGAGCGGTTCAGAGTTTTCACACACGTCCAGTGTGTGATGAGATGTAATTTGGCGTGACCTTATGCGTCAAGTGTAATGCTGTAATGTGTAATGGTGAAAGGCTGTGTTGAAGGTTGAGCAGGCTATTGACTGGTAATTTTGTAACTGGTGAGAGGATGCAACTAGTACTTTGTGGAAGGAATGGTGTTATTAATTGTTGTTTTGGTTTGTTGATGTACATTTAATCGGAATCTTTGTTGTTGAATTGGACCCTTGGCTTAGTGGAATGTTTGGTTAAATTGTAAATATTATTGGAGGTATCGAGTCTAATGTTAAGAAAACCGAATATTTTAGATTCACCCCAGGACGGGTGATTGTCAGGATTGCCGGGGAAAAAAAAAGAAAAAAAAACATTTTTTTGAAAAAAACCCCAAAACTTGGGGTCGAGGTGACATGACTGGTCGCTGAACGTAGCCACGGTCACGGGATGAACGTTTTTACTTAACAGAAAAGTGCCAATATTGTGGGACACGCGTTGTGTTAACAATCAAACCCCGGGCAGGAGCAATGTCAGCTCTACGCGGGTCTGCCTAGCAACGGCGGCTGGAATTTTGTTGATATCCCCGGGCAATATGCAACGAACAAACGCTATCGTAAGGAGAGGAAAATTCCCATCAGTCTATGATTCTTGCGATCGCCTTAGAGTTTAACACGAACCTAAGAACATTGTCACTAACATCTCGAGTGTTTAATCATCACGGTTATTTGTCAAACTTTGTAAAAATCAATATTCATACCAGTAAATATAATCTCTATTGTACAACAACGATGGCTAGTCCGAATGAAGATTCGTTACACACCCATGAACCGAAAGTTAAGCCGACTTATATTACACTCTGAAGACCTGGACAACCTTCTTGCACGCACGCTTGTTGTCAACCGATTCCAACGCACGCTTTTTGTCTCAACTTTGACCTGCACGCCCTCTTATGCTTCTACACACATTCACATGTACAGTGTAAATGTATCATTTTCCTAACACGCCTTCTTACATTTATACTGTACACATAATCGTATTTACATGCTTGTCGAAAATTTAATACTTATTGCTTTATTTACATTCCTCTTATTTTACATTCATCCATGACCTAAACTTTTCGAATATCTCCCTACACAGTGCCTTCGTAAAAATATCCGCAGTATTTTCGTCTGTATTTACTTTAATTATATTTACCTTGTTTTCCTTTAAGCACTCGTGAACGTAGTAATAATGAACTTCAGTGTGTTTAGAATTTTTTGTGAAATTTCCGTACTTTGCTATACTTATCGCTCCAGAGTTATCCTCATAAATTTTTACAGGGTTATCGTCTAGATTTACATTGAAGATCTTCATAAATTCTCTAATATACATTAATTCACTCACCGCTCCCGATAGAGCTACATACTTTGCATACGTCGAGGCTTTTGTCACACACATTTGTTTTTTAGACTTCCAACCAATTACATTTCCATACAATCTAATTACATATCCAGAAGTAGATTTCCTATCTAAAGGATCTCCTGTCCAATCAGCGTCCACATAACAATCTATCGTTTCACACTTTTCGTTCCTTTTATAACGTAACCTTAAATCTCTAATCCGGTACAAATATTTCAATATTCGCAAAGCATATTTAAAATGTGTCTCGCTATAACAATCTTGAAATCTATTCAGATAATTCACACTATAACGTATATCGGGTCTGGTATTTGTACTAATATACAGCAATGCACCAATTAAATTCTTGTATCCAATGTCCTCTCTATTTATCTCGGCTTTTTCAATTTTTAAATTTGTCTCCATAGGTGTACAGTACAATTTGCTGTCTTGTAATCTATATTTGTTTGCTAATGATTCAATGTATTTAGTTTAGCTTAGTCTCATTTCATGTTTGATATAATCATACTCTATATTTATTCCAAGATATTCTTTTACTTCACTTAAATCTTTCATTTTAAATTTATTGGTTAACAACTTCTTTACATTTTGTATCCTTTTTTTGTTTTTACTACAGATTAACAGATCGTCTACATATATTAGCAAATAACCACATTTTCTCCCTCTCTATGAGTATATAGGCACAACTCTATGTTATTCTTCTTAAAACCTAATCTCGTCACATACCTATCAAAACACTCATACCAGTCCCTCGGACTTTCTTTTAACCTATCTTACATCTAATACTTCTTTGCATTTTACCCTTTCTACCAATTTCCAAGTTTTATTCTCATAGAGACATTCTATTTCTTTATCCATAGCCTGCTTCCAATCTTCACTATTTTCACAACAAATGGCCTCCTCAAATGTACAAGGGATATCTACTCTATAATAATTTGCGTGAATCTCACTACTGTTTTCCTTTTCTGGATATCTTACTGGAGTTCTCTTATTACGTGTAGATCTCCTAGGGATCTTTAAGCTTTCAGAACTATTATCACTTTCATCTTCTCTACTCTCTAACTCTTCCTTATTCATGCTGTCCAATAAATAATTACCTTTACTGTCATCGCCATCTGCATCGAATGAATTCTCCTCAAAACCGATACATTTTGTGTCTGTTTCTATGACCTCTACATGTCTAGCTACTATTATTTTTCCACCTAATAGGACTCTGTAACCTACTTCACTATATCCTGACAGAATTCCCATATCTGCCTTCTTATCCCATTTAGAAACTCTTTTTTGTTCTGGTCTTCTTACAAAAACTTTACTTCCATATAAACATAAATTTTCAACGCTTGGTTTTCTGCCGGAAAATATTTCAAAAGGTGTCTTTCTCTCTATAGTGTTTGCCAGTATTCGATTTTTCAAGTATGCCGCTGTACTATTTCCGGCCAGTATCTTTTATGTACTTTCGCTTCCGTCAACAAGCAACGCGCCATATCCATCACTGTTCTATTATACCTTTCCGCTGTCCCGTTTAATTCATGTACGTAAGGTGGACAATTATTTATTATGATACCTTTATCCCTAGCAAATTTATAAATCCGATTGTTTAAATATTCTCTTCCATTATCGCATCTCAATATTTTTAACCTCTTGCCCGTTAAGTTCTCAACTTTATTTACAAACTGTACGAGAGAATCAAAGACCTCATCTTTTGATTTTATACAATAGATCCTAGCTACTTCACTATAATCATCGATAAATGAAATAAATTATTTCTTTCCATTTAATCCGGTAGTCTTAAAGGGACCGCACACGTCCGTATGAATAATTTCCATTATCTCCCTAGCCTTAGTTCGATTATTTTTGAAAGGTAAATTATGCATTTTACTTTCTATACACGTCTTACATTTCAAAAATTCCTTTTCAAATTTATTCGGTATACCTGTCACTAGCTGCTCTTTACCCAAAATATTTAAGTATCTAAAGTTTACGTGTCCTAGCATCCTATGCCATCTTTCCTTTTTACTCATACCACTACGTTCGGCACGGTTTGCTAAGTGCTCCTTCCCTTTCAATATACTTTTCATTCTATATGTTCCATTCTCTTTGACCGCTACAGCTGTAAGTTTATTGTTCTCATCTATTATTTTTGCAATATTTCCTTTTGAAATAACCATATTATTATTATCCGTTAATTTGCCTAAGCTAATCAAGTTTACGGACATTTCTTTCGCATAATACACTTTATTCATATTTATCTTATATCGCTTTCCAAATGCTTCAAAATGGCTTATAACATTTCCTACTTTTGTTGTCTTTATTGATCTATTATCGCCTAAATATATATTTACTGGTTCTTTAAGGTCGATAGATTTATCAAAATACTTGACATCGTTAATTATGTGGTCTGTACAACCGCTATCTAATAGCCACATTATTTCGTTAACACTTATCTCGTTCACCTCGCTGCTGTGTGCTGCGGGCGTCGTTGCTATCCATGTACCTGCTCTTGAGTTGCCATTCTCGCTCGTGCCGGCTGTTGACTGACGATGGAAGTATCCACGTCCCCTGCTCGTATTGCCTTTGTTTCCTCTTCTTCTGCTGCGACCATGTGTTGACCTACGGCAAGAACTGTCACTGCTTCCCGCTTGGACGCCATCTTGACACTCTCTAGCAAAATGTCCTACTCTTCCACATTTGAAGCATCCTTCCTTTTATCTCTCACTCACTTGTGCGTCGGCACTTTTTAATTCGTTTATTAATTTTTCAAAATCACAAAAAAATGACTGAATCACTGTATTTATCGAGAGTTATCCTCTCCAATCTCCTTCTGCACACGATCTGTAGTGCCGTCGACTCTCTTACGTACATTTCGTCAAACTTTCTTATTACTTCATACGCAGTTTTTTCCTCACTAATATATTCCATTTGTCTATTTGATATTGCACTATAAATTACATTTATCGCCTTTAGATCCTTTTTGTCCCAGTCTGGATTATCTGTTTCGGTCTTCACTCGAATTATAACAATATCACATTCTTTATACCTCAGAAACATCGTTATTCTTTTCTTCCACATACCGTAATCCTCACTATCAAATATCGGTATTATCATTTCCGATCTTTCCATTTTAATTGATTTCTTATTCTTTACTCAAGCGTTCCTACGTGCTCGAAGTATTTTTCTTTTATTTTTATATCCTTGAAAAATTTCTTCCCTTACTAAACTCACTCGAACTAACTCGCAAGACTAGCAACCACGCACTAAATAGCTTGGAAAACTAGTAACCACGCTCTGCTACCATGTTAAGGTATAGAGAGGATTCGGAAATACAAATCGTTTACATTATTCCACACACAACAGCTATACATATATGTCGAGTTGAGATTGGAATTTTGGGCGCGTAACAACATGTTCTGGGTTCAAACGAATCCACGGTCAACGGGATAATTCTTTACTAAGCTTAGACTAATCTTAGGCGCAAAATACGATTGTTGAAAATTCTCGATGTATCACTCCCCAAGGCAATCGCACGAATGCTCGCCTCATGGAAATTTCTGGCTGTACGATTGTGTTTTGTTTGTTATATGCTGGTTAGCAACGTCTAGAAGGTTCCAAACACCGTCTTGCGCCGAGGCAATCTCCGTCTGGCGTTCGATTGTTAATACAACGTGTGTCCCATTATATTGACACCTCTGAGATAAAATCATACGTGGCTAGTGTCACGTAAAATAAAAAAAAAAATTTAAGAGAAAAGAAACTTTTAGTTTTTATTTGTTTGCAATACACTTCCGAGCTCTAGGCATGACTGTTCAAGACTGACTGGGATGATGTTCAGGGGGTGTATTTGAATTGTTTTATTCGTTGGAGTGGGAATAGGCCTTGATCATATATCTCTGGGAACGGATAGAGTGACCGGACGTTATCCCGATGGTCACTCATGCTAACGCGCTTGGAATTCCGCTATCTTATCGCTTTGTTTAGTCGGATTTCATCTGTGGCATTCCGTATGTGACATTCCCCCCTTCTTAGATTGAACTTGGTCCCGCAAGTTTTCCTCAGGAGACTTTTGTGGAATCGGACTCGGCGTGGCTTGAAAATCACAGCTGATTCCTCTTCTTCTTCGAGGTGGTATGAGTCGGTTGGGGTATAGATGTTGGATGTTGCGACCGGGGCGCTTGGTGGGGGGGATGTAGCATTGTGGCTATTGATTACGGTTTCATTTCGACAGCAAAATAAATTAATACATAAACTATTCGGTATACATTTCTTGATGCATTTGAATACTCCTATCTTGTTCAATCCGTATATACCTAACATGCTTAATGCTATGTACCCTAATATCTGGAGCGTGGTTAGCCCCCAATACTGTATACTCTTGATTCTATGTTCGAAATTAAGAGTTTTTATCTCGTCGCCTATTTTATCGATCGTGGTCTTATAGCCTTGTAAGTTATCTATTATCTTTGGTGCTCGCTCGAGTTTATCTAATAGATGAGTGAAGCTATCGTTTGTTTTGAGCGCTAGGATCTTAGTTTTGATTTCGTATTTGTCTTCGTTTTTTGTCTCGCCTATACGCATATGTTCATCTTTGTACAATAAATCGCAGGAAGTGTTAGCTCTTATAACAGAAGGCTTGTCAAGTTTTTGCAAGGTGTGTTTCGTTTGGCAAATTGTGTCTATTTCTATCGGGTTCGCCGGTATCGCAATGTAGCTGTTGCTAGTTCTGAGTGGTATAAAGCTAATGTCTTCAATCTTAAACACAGTTATTTGGCAATGTTCGATATGATTTTTGAAGTTTATTATTTCGCTGTGACAATCGGTTCTCGAGTTTCTGTCATGGATTGGTATTGTTTGCTTGCATATAGTGGTTCCGGCTCGTTCTTTACAAAGTTTGTCGAGATTTTCGATATCAGTGTTTATAAATGAAAGTCCTGAAGTTAAATATATCTGATGTTCGACTACTGGAGCCAAAAATACTCCATTTCTCTTACTCGGGATAGGATATACCTGTAATATATTCCATTCCGTGTTAGAGACTAAAGGTACTATGATTTTAAAGAATATTTTGTCACCTATTGTGAAGATTTTAAGATCACTGATGTCGAGTATAAACTGAAAATGTTCGGTTTTGGCAGAGATCGCGGTGTTGTACGTCTGGCTGCCTATCGCTTTGGCGTAGTTTTCTATAAATTCATCGGGGTCGAGTATTTGTGGGCTAATTATTCCCTGTTTGCCTAATATTATGACGTTAAGTATCTCGTCTAACTGAAAGTGTAAAATTTGTATTGCGGTGTCGAGTTTCATAATCATTTTAAGCATAAATCTATCGATATTTGCCTGCTGTTGTTGTTTTAATACATCGTTATATGATTTCTCTAGGTGGTTTAGGTTTTCCGAGTTTACAATTTTCCTAATAAGTGCTGTCTGATTTGCTATTACAGTCCTGATTTTATTGTTGTCGTCGAATAGTTTGTCCATGTTTTCGTTTATGAGTGTAAGATCGTCCTCGTCGAGAGTTCCGAATAGACTTTTCGATACGGAACCTATGATGTTAAGTAAACCTCGTTTGCTTCGGGTGTGTATTAACGTTTTCAAGTGTTTTGCGAGTTGTTTCAGGTTATTGATACGAGTTTGTAATCCGTCTAACTCTTCAGCGTATTCTTTGCTGATTGCGCGTGAGTTTATTGTCGATTTATGTAATTCTATCGTGTTTATTTGCTCGTGTATGTCGCTAGTGTCTAATCCTACAATAATATTGGCAGTATCACTATACAAATATCCTTTTCTTATGTTTTCTACGAATACAGAGTTTCCTTCTAGTGGTATAATATTTATTTGCGCGGACATTATTCCGACAAAGAGGAGTGTCGACCCGGAAAGTAAGGTTTTAAACGATTACCGTGTATTTTCTTTATAATATTGTCAATTAAGATTTCGTAATAAGGGGTTTTGACAGAGTGGATTCTGTATGGTCCTAACCATTCAGTGTCTAATTTGTCCCTTTTGTGATCATTATGGATTAATACAAAATCTTCTTTAAATACCGTTTGAGTTCGAACTATCTTTCTTTTCTGGTCTCGAAGGTATCGTTTCTTACTGTTTATTAATGTTTTTCTCGCGATATCTAAATATTTATTTAATTGCTTTTGCCAGAGTGAGAACATATCATTGTAAGTTAAATTCGAAGTTTTCGCGATTGCCGATGGTAGGTTTGCGTCTCTACCGAACGTTAGTTTAAAAGGTGAAAATCCGGTACCTTCGTGTACGGCTGTGTTATAACCCAAACATATGAAGTTTAATACCTCATCCCATTCTTTATCATTATTATCATGCAGACTTGTACGGATTAAATCTTTTACTACGGCATGTGTTCTTTCTAGAGATCCATTTGACTGAGGGTGAAAGCTAGTGGTTTTAATGTGTTTAATCTTAAATGCCTCTTCGAATTTTAACATGAGTTCACTAATGAAGTTTTGTCCCTGGTCTGTTAGAATTGTTTTGGGTGCAGAAAATATGTAAATGTAGTGTTCTAAGAGTGCATTTATTATGGATTCCGTCCGTTGTGTTTTTTAGTGGTACTAGGATCAAGTATTTTGTCAGTTCGTCATGTATTGAGAGTATAAATTGATTCCCTTTCTTAGTTTTGGTCATAGGTCCTATGATGTCCATAGCAATTTTGTCGTTAGGTTGTAATGGTGTGTCAGATATTATTGGTTCTTCTTTTGGTCTAATCCGCGTTAATTTCTCCTTTTGACAGGCTTCGCATCTCTTTATAAACTCTTCGACTTTATTCAATAAATATGGAATTTTATATCGTTCTTTTATTCTTTGGTATGTCTTTTGTACCCCTAAATGTCCTATCGTACCGTTATGATTTTCCTGAATTATTTTCTCTATCTCTTCCTCGGTTAATTCTTGGATTAGGTCCCACGCGAAAATGACAGGGTATCGGGTATCATTGAAATATATAAGTATAAGTTTGATCTGGTTCTTTTCTAATTCTGTAAACGTGTTGTCTCCTATACCTACTTTCTTGTTATTTCGTAATATGTTGTCGATTTTCCGTAACCATATTGCCTCGTCGAACACTCCTAATTCTGTTTTAGTTAATTGATAGAAGGATTGATCGTTTCTGACTTCTTTTTCCATTTCGTAAAATGTTGTAAGAAATCTAAGGCTACTGTTCCTTCAGGGGTTTCTACTTTTTGAATCGCGTGAATTCTAGATAAGCTATTGTCACGTAAAATAAAAAAGGGGTAGCTCAGACAAGAACAAAATAAAATGTAACGAAAAAAAAAAACGAGAGGATTTATTTATTGAACTTTGAATTTACACTGACTGCGATTTAGTTCTGAGCTCCAGCCGTGACTTTCCAAGACTGAAGCTCTTACAGTTTGACTTTCTGTGAGATCTGTTTCTTTTCTGTTTGTCACCCCTCAATATCCCCACTACGCTGTAGGCGTACGTGACCGTTGCCGCGCATCCCTTTTCTTCTAGAACATTCGGCGGAAGGACCGTTGGGATATCGATGACTCATTAGGCACTTCGGCGATATACTTTGTCGCCAAGGCCGCCGAATATTTATCTCCATCATCGGTCCATCGGATATTGAAGAGTGCCGATCGTGACACTATCCGCGACTGGGTTTTCTTTGCCTTTAACGTATTCGATTGTGTATTCGTACTCTTCTAGTTTTAATCTCCATCGCATTAATCTAGACGACGGGTCTTTGCAATTATTCAACCATTTCAAGGCTTGATGGTCTGTTCTAATAATAAATTTTCGTCCTAACAAGTATTGTCGTAGTCGTTTCAATGCCCATACGATAGCTAATAATTCTTTTTCTGTAGTCGTATAATTTTTCTCTGGAGGGTGAACTTTCGCACGTTCGCGGGGAGACGCGATCTCGAAGAAGCGCGCCAACGGGAGTCGTAAATTCCCGTTACGATTAACCAATCGACGCCACGAATCGTACGATCCCTTATTCCTTGTGGGATAATAAGGGTAGTTAAATTCAATATAACACTGCGATTAACAGGTTAATATATATATTTCAAAACCAACAACTTCAGTGTAATACAGATGAATATTTGTTGTAAAAATAACTGTGTTCGACTGACTGACTCGAGGTGATATAGACTCGGTGACTTGAGATGATAGACTGACGTTTGTTCGAAGCCGCGGATTCTTTCCTTAGTTGACCTTCGATATCCCTACCACACACGTGTTTATTAGATGTACCGCGGCGGTTGCCGCGTATGCGTTCTTCCGTGAATTCGGCGAAAGAAACGTCGGGATATCGATGGTACATTAGGCATGTCGGTATTGCGCTTTGACGGCATAGTTCTTTGTACCGCGAAGCCGTTGGAAGGTTCCGTGGTCGATGACACCACAAATTAAAGTTTGGCTGAACGACTCGACTAGCGAAATGATGGGTAAACGCAACAATGAAAAACAGTGAATATGGAAAATTTCGTTATATGGATATTGTAGGTGGGCCGCTGGCTGCCAGGTATTGAAAGATGGTGTGCAGATGTCCCACGCGACGTAACATCCTCCCCCCGTTGAGAGGGCACCGATCAAATTCAATGTGTGGGTTAGATGGGTGTGTGATCCACCTCCTTCGATATCAGGGGTTGTCCGGATTCAGCTGGATCTGATTGACATGGCAGGGGAACTAGTCGTTTGACGCCGCGGTCCAGGAGGCTCGATGATGTCTGCACCGTCGCTGTTCGGATTATGCCATCGGCTCCGGGATGGACCTTGACTACACGTCCCAAGGGCCAGTGCATCGAAGGAACGTTGTCTTCTCTGAGTAGGACGATTGTGCCTTCTTGTATGTTATGTCCACCCTTGATCCATTTATTGCGGTTAATCAGCTGATTGAGATACTCCTTATGCCAGCGTTTCCAAAAATGTTGTTTAATTTTTTGGATATGCTGCCATCTGGAGAGCCGGTTGGATGGAGTGTCCCTGAAATCTCGCTCACGCAGACTCATTAATGACTCGCCGATGAGGAAATGTCCCGGAGTGAGGACGAGGAGATCTTTGGGATCAGTGGAGACGGGTGTTAATGGTCGGGAGTTAAGAACTGCTTCAATTTCGATGAGAAGCGTATTGAATTGTTCGAATGTAAGCAGTTCATTACCGACGACGCGTCGAAAGTGATGTTTGAATGACTTCACCGCCGCCTCCCATAACCCACCGAAGTGCGGGGAATGAGGGGGTATGAAGCGCCATTCGATTTGCTTGTCGGCTAGGAACGTAGTTACCCTTTCGATGTGGTCATCCGATCTTAGTAACTCATGGAGCTCCTTTAATTCGTTGTTTGCGCCGATGAAGTTTGTGCCATTGTCCGAATGGATGGTCGAACAAAACCCTCGCCGAGCGATGAATCGACGAAGAGCGGCGATGAAGGCTCGCTCGTGATGCACCGCCTTGACTGCTAGGCATACGAAGATGGCTACGTATACCTTGACCTGGTGGCAGTTACGATCTCGTTTCTCCTTGATATAAAATGGCCCACAATAATCGACACCGACGTGTGTGAAAGGTCGAGATTCAGTTACTCGAGCCTCTGGCAGATTGCCCATTATGTAATCTACTGGTGGTGGATGAGCACGACAGCAACGGACGCAATTTTTAATCGTACGCCATACTTGATTTCTGCCGTCGATGGGCCAGTATCTCTGTCTCACTGAGTATAAAGTGGCCTGTGTGCCTGCATGCATACTGACCTTGTGCTCATTTTCGATGATGCGTGATGTAGTAGGCGATTTAGGTAGTATGATCGGATGTTTTTGTGCAAAGGCTATCGATGCTTGACTCAGTCGGCCCCCGACGCGCAATATTCCTGCCTTATCCAGAAAGGGGTTGAGTCGTTGGAGTTTCCCATTGACCGGCATGTTTCGGTTCTTCTGGAGCGTGGATATCTCTTCTGAAAAATGAGTTTGTTGTAATAACAGAATCAGTTTGTCGTGGGATACCTGTAGTTCTTCTGCGGTTAGTGGTGCTGATCGGTTTTGTTTTTGTCTCCACCGAAGACAGCGAGCAGCGATGCGAATTAACTTTGGCCACGATGAAAATCTGTCTAAGAGATTGGAGTTGACAGAAGTTGTGGCGAGACAAGTTGCTGCTTTTCGTTCTGGCAAGTTGTCCAAAGGTGTTCGACTCCACATAGGCCAAAATTCTTCTGATTGCTGCAGCCACCGTGGTCCAGTGTGCCAAATGTTAGGCTGCAGAAAGTCTTCGGGTGACTGTCCTCGAGAAATTAGATCCGCAGGATTGTCCTTTGTGGGAACGTGACGCCAATCGGTGGAGCTAGTTTTGTTCTGTATCTCCGCTACGCGATTTGCGACGAAGGTCTTTAATATGTGTGGGGACGAATTAATCCAATGGAGAACAATGGTGGAATCTGTCCAATAAACCGTACGATTTACTTCGACCTGTAATGCTTGCTTGACAATTGAGATTAATGATGTAAGTAGAAGTTCAAGTCGTGGAATGCTTTGCGATTTGAGAAGAGCTACCTTCGATTTCGCCGTGAGTAGTCGAGTCTGGATGCTTCCGTAAGGATCGAGAGACCTCAGATAGACACAGGCTCCGTACGCCCTTTCGCTGGCGTCACAAAAGCCGTTGAGCTCAATCTCGATTGCTGATTTGATGATGGTTTTTCGTGGGAACCGAATATCATTAAGTAATGGTAATTTGGAATAATATCGGTTCCACTCGGAATGCAAGTCCACTGGGATGGACTCATCCCAGTCAACCTTTAACGACCAGACTCGTTGAAGGATGATCTTCGCTCGAACGATCACTGGCGCGAGCAATCCTAGTGGGTCGTATATTCTGGCGATCACAGAACTGATGGATCGCTTTGTGACCCGAGAGGTATTGGCGTTGGCTTCGACCGAGTAAAGTATTGCATCATCCCTGGAATCCCAAAATATACCGAGTGTCTTTAGGGTTTGAGACTCACCTAATTGTAGCCTTCGGTTTTTATCTTGTTCGGATAATCCTTGGAGGATACCCCGGTCGTTGGAAGCCCATTGTCGAATGTTTAAACCGGCTGATTGGAGAAGGTCGGTTAGTTCCTTTCTGAGGGACAGTACCTCTTCTTTCGTGTCCGCTCCGGTGAGGGCGTCATCGACGTAAAAATCTCGGAGTAAAAACCGATGACGCTCGTGGGAATCGATGTCCTTCATCTTCTGCCAACTGCTTGAGACACCGTAGAGCCAGGTATGGAGCTGCTGATAACCCGAACGTCACAGTGTTGAGTTGGTAGGTCTCGATTTCCCCATTCTCATTACGCCAGACGATTTTTTGATATCGTCGGTCCTCTGGTCGCACTAGGAATTGCATGTACATCTTCTCAATGTCCCCAGTAAGTACATACTGATGCAGGCGGAATCTAAGAAGGATGTTGAATAGATCTTCTTGTAGCTTGGGCCCTGTATAAAGCGCGTCGTTTAAAGAAACTCCGGTGCTGCTTGCCGCTGAGCCGTCGAACACGACACGGAGTTTTGTTGTCTCGCTCGCTTCCTTGATTACGCCGTGGTGGGGTAGATAATACCCGCTGTCGTCGGCGTTGTCGGTGCTGATTTTTTAAATATGTCCCCGATCCAGGTAGTCTTGTAGTACCGCTCGATAATCGGCTTCAAAACGTCTGTCGCGTTGGAACCGGCGGTTGAGGGATGCGAGTCGTTTCATCGCTAGCGCCTTGGAGGATCCAAGCGACGGGAGCCGGTCGTTGAATGGGAGGGCGACGATGTATCGTCCTTCGCTGGTGCGTCGGACGTGACTTCTGAAATGTTCTTCGCATCGTCGCTCTGCTTCTGATATGTGTTGGATCGGAGGTCCTTCGTCGATTTCCCAAAACCGCGTGAGATCAGCTTGAAGAGCCGTTGTGGATGCGTGGAATGCGTTTGTCGCGGTTGAGAAAGTTGGACTTCCCCCGATTACCCAGCCGAATCGTGTCTTTTGCAAACGCAGGTCCGGCTCGTCCGGTCGCGTCAGATTGATTTGTCCGACGCACATCGACGAAAGGGTTACACCTGAGCTTAATAAGACATCGACCGGGGAAGGCACATGAAATCGTGGATCGGCTAGCTTGATATTCTTGGGTATATCAAGTGCCGAGCGATCGATGTGTTGACTTGGGATCAGGGTTGATATGGCTGGAATGACGAGGAACGTTAACGTGCGTTCATACTTGCCGTCGATAGATGTAATCGTCGCCGTTAGGTATCGCCTTGATGTCGTTGTCAATGTATCGAGAACTCCAATGGGGACCGAACACTTCCTTTGCCTTACTCCGAGGGTATTTGCAAGCCTTTCTGTGATGAAATTCATGCTGGATCCGGTGTCGAGGAGCGCGCGGCACTGGATCGGTTGCTGTTTGGCAGTTAGCATGTGAACTTGCGCTGTAATGATTAAATCATTGCACAGTACCTCGGAAACTGCTGGTCTGGTATTTTCGGTCGTTGTCGGAGTTCTGGCTTTTTGGCGTCATTTCTTTCGAGTATGTGTTCGTTTCGGGCTGACGGGTGGACTTGGGGGCGAGTTCGTACGTGTTGTCCCTGAATTGTGCCTTGTCGAAGTTTTCCGCTTACCTGTGGACGGCGGGGGTGGTGCTGTTCTCCTGCTCGACGAGGAGGAACTTCGGCTCGAGGTGGAGGAATTCGATCTCGACGGCTGTCTTTCCTGATGTAGCAGTGTGTGGTGACGTCCTCCGCACACCCGACATGAGCCGGCATGACAATCACGCGGCGTGTGCCCCTTCCTCAGGCAATTTAAGCACAAGGATGCCCTTTTAGCGTCCTTCACGCGTTTACTTACCACCTTCGTTTTGAATGCCTCGCATCGCCAGATGGGGTGTTGACCTTGGCAGGAATGGCAGGTTGATTGAACCTGGGATGCGGTGAATGCGTGTCCTCGTGGCTCCGGTCGACGGACTCGCTTAGGTCGTTCCTGCGATCTTGTCTGCTTGATCTCAGACGACGAGGTGCCTGCGAGTGCTAAGTTCTCGAGGTAATCCAGGAGATCCGTGTATTGAGGAACCTCCTTATTCGGTAACGTCAGCTCCCACTGTTGTCTGATATGATCTGGTAGCTTCGAACCGATGATGTTGAGTATAAGACAGTTCGCATTGGTGCCTTCTCCGAGAGTGTTTAGAGCGTCGATATTTTCTCTCACGACATTGATCAAACCTCTCAAGGCCGTTGGCGAACATTCGGTTAACCTCGGATAGTTAATGATGACAAGGCTGTGGCAAGCCACGATACGTCGTGGACAGTCGTACCTCTTCTTGAGGATGGCCAGAGCCTTAGGGTAATTTTCTTCATGGAAGCTTAACGAGTTCACGTCAGTCGCTGCTTCTCCGGTTATGGAGGCCCGCAGATAGTGAAATTTCTGCAAGGTCGTGAGACAATGGTTATTATCTATCGACGAGGAGAACGTATTGTAGAATGCGTTCCACTGTTCGAATTTCCCGTCGAATGCAGGTAGCCGCATTTCTGGCAAATGCATTTTCGCTTCGGGAAAATCGCTGTTTTTTGATGCTGATAGGGTTGACGGTTGTTCAGCCAGTATTAGATCCGTTAATCAAGCTTCCAGAACCACGTAGGTGTGTAGAGTCGGGTTTTTCAACGTGAAGTCTGCTTCGCCTTGTTCGTCTAGCTCCTCGTGGGCGAGTCGGAACCGCTTCCACTCCTCCTCGAGTTGGGCCTTATATTTTTCCAAGAGGCTAATGCTCTTCTTGCCAGATTGCGGATACTGGTCGATCACGCTCTCTATGGACTTGATGGTGTTGACATACTTGTCGCGTTTTTGCCGCATGGCGTTGAGCTTTGATGGGGTCGGCATGATTTGTGATGTAGACCGACTTACGTGTGTAGAACCTTCTGGAAGATTCATCAGCTACGTCGGGACGATGCCCGGTTGCGTGCCTCGACCAATGGGCTATACTTCTTCGAAGGTGATGCTCCTGACGTCACTGACTTCGATGGAGTGATACACGTCTGCTGCTGGATTTGATGTGGACACGTGACACTGTGTGATCACTTTTCACTGGCACTTATCCGGCTCGAAGGACCATGAAGTTTCGCACGTTCGCGGGGAGACGCGATCTCGAAGAAGAGCGCCAACGGGAGTCGTAAATTCCCGTTGTGATTAACTAATCGACGCCACGAATCGTACGATCCCTTATTTCTTGTGGGATAATAAGGGTGGTTAAATTAAATATAACGCTGCGATTAACAGGTTAATATATATTTCAACGAACCAACAACTTCGGTGTAATACAAATGAATGTTTGATATAAAATAACTACGAGTGAGTACGACCTGATACTCTATTCGTGTTGTCGCGGATGATAATGTATTTTGTCGACTGTATTCGACTGACTGACTCGAGGTGATAGAATGCCCGGTGACTCGAGGTGTTAAAGACTCGGTGACTTGAGATGACTCGATTACCAAAAAGAAGTAAAAGTAAGTAAGTCCTTTCGCTTCCCTATTCGCTGTATTTATATGCGTCGGAGTTGACAAGAGGCGTCGGGGTCTTTCTTTCGACGGTGTTCTCGAAAGATCCCGACGGTCGCTGAACTCCCGACCTTGTTTACTATTTTGACTTTACCTGTAGTCGGAGCGAAGACATATGATCACGACAAAAACAACGGATTTTAATTGTCTAATAATAACCGCCTAAGGTTGTCGGATCTATGATAATCCTATCTACAGGTAAACAAGGTTTTTTTATGTAGCGGGTCAAGAAACGGAAACCTTTGTAAAAATTAGAGTCAAGTGCCGCTACAGTTTGGTTGAACGACCCGACCAGCGAAACGATTGGTAAACATAACAATAAAAAAAGCGAATAGCAAAAGTTCATTGTACGGATGTTGTAGGTGGGCCGCTGGCTGTCAGGTGAGGTGGTAGGTCGTGATAGGTGCGGAAGGAATACACAGTTGTTCAACAAAAACAGTTTATTCGATTATTAACAAGCGTGTGTTTGTTATGTCGCTGACGTTTCGCACTTCGCGGCTCGAGGCAGAATGCCGAATGGTTCTTTTGTTCGGAACTCGCGGATTCTTTTCTTAGTTGCCCTTCGATATCCCTACTCCAGGCGTTTATTAGATGTACCGCGGCGGTTGCCGCGTATGCACTCTTCCGAATATTCGGCGGAAGAACCGTAAGGATATCGATGGTACATTAGGCACGTCGGCCTTGCGCTTTGGCGGTATAGCGCTTTGTGTCGTGAAGCCGCTGGAAAGTTCCGTGGTCGAGTGCCGCCACAGTACCCCCTTACCAGTGATAACGTTTTTTTTTGTATATTTTGTCGTCGATAGATGTTACATGATTGATGATTACGTGTTATTTATTTAAGACCTGCCTGAAAATAATCGGGAAAGCGGACTCTCCTGCCCGAACGCGTGGTGTAATGACTTCTTGAGTCACCTTCGCTTTGCTGTGCCCGCTCGGCGTTTTGCGTAGTTGTGGTTTTAAGCGGTATAAACATGTGGGTTCCTGCGCTAGTTTCTAGTTGCTGTTGTTCGATGTCGTCGGATACAGTAAAAGCGGGTTTCAATCGATCTAGAGAAACTATTACATCTTTATTATTGATTTTTCCACGCTGTATAACTTGGTAAGGTCCGTCGTAGGGTGGTTGTAAAGGAACACCGCTTGCGTCATGGCGTACAAAAGCGTATGGTGATGTTTCGAGCTCGCGGAACACGAAGGTTTTCTTCTCGCCGTGTCGCGTAATCGGGTGAGGCCTGATTTTCTCTATTCGTTCTTTTAAACGGTTTGCGAATTCCGAATTGGGCTGTTGCTTTGTCGGTACGAAGAATTCTGTCGGCAATCGTATGCCAGTACCGTAAACCATTTCGGCGGCCGTTGCGTTCAGGTCCTCCTTGATAGCAGTTCTTATGCCTAGTAAAACAATTGGTAGGATTTCTACCCAGTTGCTCGTGTTGTGACATTTTATTGCTGCCTTTAATTGTCGGTGTAGACGCTCTACCATCCCGTTGGACGCGGGGTAGGTTGGACGCGTAGGTGCTTAATGCCGAGCAACCGGCACAGTTCATTAAATAAATTTGATTCGAATTGGCGTCCTTGATCAGTCGTTATTTTTGCGGGCACGCCAAAACGAGCTATCCATGTAGAGAGGAGGGCCGAGGCAACGGTTGTCGCTTCCATGTCGACGATGGGAATGGCTTCAGGCCAACGCGAGAAACGTTCGATGCACGTTAGACAATATCGGTAGCCTTGTGAGTATTGCATCGCGATAATGTCTATGTGTATGTGCTCGAACCGGCCTGCCGAAGTTTCAAACGTTCCGACGGGTGAGGATACGTGCCTGGTGACCTTGCATCGTTGACACGGGATACATTGTCGTGCCCAAGTCCGGCAATCTTTATTTACGGACGGCCAAATGAAACGCGACGTCACCAATTTTTGCGTGGCACGTATCCCTGAATGGGAAAGTCCGTGGAGCGAATTAAATATGTCGCCCCGCAAGGATTTCGGTACGTACGGTCTTACAATGTCGCCTGATACGTCGCAGTATATTTCTGCGTCGTGGTCAGGAAAGCGTATCTTCTTTAACCGTAACGCGGTTGTACCGGAGTTGACGATGTCGCTCAGTTCGTTGTCGTTTTCTTGCGCGGCGGCGAGAGTTTGATGATCCACAGACTTCCCTATTGCTTCGATGCGTGACAGAGCGTCGGCTACGTTGTTATCTAGCCCCTTTATGTAACGTATGTCGGTGGTAAATTGACCGATGTAGTCTAGATATCGAAATTGTCGCGGCGAGCATTTTTCTAATTTTTGTCTGAACGTGTAGGTAAGAGGTTTGTGGTCGGTATATATTACGAAGTTTCTGCCTTCTAAAGCGTGTCGGAAATGTTTGACTGCAGTGTATATTGCAAGTAGTTCGCGATCGTACACGCTATATTTTTGCTGAGCGGGGGTCAAAGATTTCGTTACGAACCCTAGCTGTTGCAGTTCGTTGTTTACGCGTTGTTGTAACACTGCACCAATTGCGTAGTCGGACGCATCTACCGTGAGGCTGATAGGCGCAACTGGTATCGGATACGCCAGCATCGTGGCGTCCACGAGAGCACGTTGCGATTCGCGAAAGCTGTTTTCCGACTGTTCCGACCACTCGATGGGCGCGTTGCCCTTTTTCGCGCCTTTTAACAGGTCATTGAGCGATTTAAGTGTTTTTGCGGCCCCCGGTATGAAACGTCGGTAGAAGTTTATCATACCGGGGTACCTACGTAGTTGCTTAGCGTTCGCGGGTTTTGACAATTTTACAATCGCTTCGACACGTTCGGGCGGCGGCTTAATTCCGTCGGAGTTTACCGAGTATCCGAGGAAAGTGATTTCGTGCACGCCGAATTCGCATTTCGTGGGGTTTATCACAACGCCGTAATTATTGAGGCGGTTGAACAAGATTTTCAGATGTTCGCGATGTTGATTTTCGTCGTCCGAAGCTATCAGGAAATCATCGATGTATGCGTAGACGAAATCGAGCCCTCGCGTGATTTCGTCGACGAATCGCTGACATGTTTGCGCGGCGTTCCGAAGTCCAAACATCATGTTTGTTGCTTCGAAAAGTCCGAACGGTGTTGTTATCGCGGTTTTTTCAACGTCCTCGGGCGCAATCGGGATTTGGTGGTACGCGCGGACGAGATCGATCTTTGAGAAGATTCGCTTACCGTGCAGATTTTGCGCGAAGTCTTCGATATGTGGCGGGGAGTACCTGTCGTGTACGGTGCGGGCGTTCAACGCACGGTAGTCGCCACATGGTCGCAGGTTTCCGTCCTTTTTCGGCACTACGTGCAGGGGTGATGCCCACGGGCTTTTTGATGGTCGCATCACGCCCTGCTCAATCATGAGCTGAAATTCCTCCTTTACCTGTTTAAGTTGATCAGGTGCGAGACGGCGGGGTTTGTTGTAAACGGGTGGGCCAGGTGTGGTTTCGATGTGGTGTACCACACCATATCGAGTCCTCTCTTTTCCAAAAATCGGTGGACGTGTGAGGTCTGGAAACTCTGCCAGGAGTTGATGGTATGGTGACTCGCCGATAATGGTCTTAACGGACGCTTCGTCTGTCGTGGCGGTGTATCCCCTCGATGTCATTCGGGTTGTCGTGTCGACGAGCCTCTTGTTTCGCGGGTCCACGAGTAACCCGTAATGGCTTAAGAAATCCATGCCAATGATGGGCGTTTTGACATCGGCTACCGTGAAGTTCCATTTGAACGCTCTGCGTAGGGACAGGTTTAAATTGATCGCGACGGTGCCATATGTTGTGATCCGTGTCCCGTTGGCCGCGAACAGCTCGTACACGTTTCTGTTCACGGGTCCGTGTAACTTGCTACGCGGGAATACGCAAATATCGGCGCCGGTGTCGATAAGATAGGAGATCCGCGAGTTCTTGTCCGTTACGAATATGCGGCGAGATGCCAAACCGTCGTCGTTTGCCGCTTTTACGGACGGTTGGTTCCGTTTCCCGAATTCCACGAGCATGGGAATGTGCACTTTCTCGCGCGTTCTCGGTATTGTGCGTGGTAGTAACATAGTCCATCTTGCCGCGGCTGGTCGCGGGAGGGCGGACGGCGGCGGGATTGCGTACGCGAACGCGATTGTGATCGTGATCGGCGGTGTCCGTCGATTCTCAGCTCGGCTATTTGCGCTTGCATCCGGTCCATTCGGGAATCCATTCGTGTCAACCGATCGTTCAACGCGTCGAGGGCGGCTGCCACGGGACCGCCTATTCCGCTGTTCTGTCCTTGTGGGTGGCTTACCGCAGGTAATCGGACTGCGCTGGCCGCGACGATCTGCCCTGTCTCCGAGGTGGCTTCGAAGATGCTGTCCGCGATTTGAATGCGGGTTTCCGGGTCTCTACTCTGTACGGAGGCTAGGATGCTCCGCACGCGCGACGGGAGTCGACCTTCCCAGACAGTGAGAACGAAATCGTCCGCCAACGCGTTGGTGGCTAAGTTTCTTAGATCCCGGTAGAACTGGGATGGCGTCCTATCGCCCATTTGTTCCTTTTCGATTACTTGTCGGAGTCTCTTGGCATCCGACTCTCCCAATCTCTTGATGAGCTCGTTTTTGACGAACTCGTAACGCCCAGTCGCCGGTGGGGCGTTCAATACGTCTCGGATTAATCTCGCATGCAACTTGTCGAGATGTGCGACAGCGGTCTGGAATTTTTCCTGATCGCTCGTGATCCGAGCAGTTGCGAACTGCACTTCCAGCATCGTGAACCACAAGTCGACATCGTCGGGCCAGAAAGGTGGTACACGGAGGAGTGCGTTTATCGTGTCTACGTTGTCACCCGCGACCGTTGCACGTTCAGAATCGGCGGTATTTGCCATTTTGAAATGTCTTAACTTCGCGGCGTTTGAAGTCTCACAAGCACTATCACGGTCACCTCTTTCACTGAAAATTACGTCGGGGTCACCAATTTGAGGTGGTAGGTCGTGATAGGTGCGGAAGGAATACACAGTTGTTCAACAAAAACAGTTTATTCAATTATTAACAAGCGTGTGTTTGTTATGTCGCTGACGTTTCGCACTTCGCGGCTCGAGGCAGAATGCCGAATGGTTCTTTTGTTCGGAAATCACGGATTCTTTCCTTAGTTGCCCTTCGATATCCCTACTACACGCGTTTATTAGATGTACCGCGGCGGTTGCCGCGTATGCACTCTTCCGAATATTCGGCGGAAGAACAGTAAGGATATCGATGGTACATTAGGCACGTCGGCCTTGCGCTTTGGCGGTATAGCGCTTTGTGTCGTGAAGCCGCTGGAAAGTTCCGTGGTCGAGTGCCGCCACACAGGTATTGAAAGATGGTGTGCAGATGTCCCACGCGACGTAACACCTTTCGATCAGTATGAGATCTAATAATAACTCTCTGTCATTTGCCTTGCACCTAGCTCTTGCTTTGCGGACCGATAAGATGAAATTTTCAACGCCTACGTTATCTCGACCCCGTAGTGTCTCGACAGTTCGTATGGTCTTATCTGCTTCGAGGCCTTGATCCTTCGTTCTAGTTGTTTCTTGGTTTATTCGTGGCCTGACTAGATATGGCTCGTGGTCTTTGTGAAGTGTTCGGTCCGTCAGTTTCGTCATCCGTTACGTTACCAGCAGCGGTTTCTAAATGGGGGCACATTTGTGACTGGTCGGTCCCGGTGTCGTATTTTATTTCCATGGTTTTTGCAAGATCGCGTATTTCTTTAGAGCGGTTTCTATCGCTAGTTTCCGTAAATTCCTTTATGTTTTTAATGTTTTGATCGGTGCTATTTCTAAAGGTTTTAAACTCGTGAGTTAGGCTTTGAAATTGTTCAATCAGGGTAGCGATTAGCTCGTTTTGTTTAGTAGTACTCTTGTCAGTTGAGTTCATGCTGAGAGATATGACACTTTCGGTGGAAGAAGAGTCACTATCTTCAGAACGCATCTCGGTTTTACTGTTTCGATAATGTAAGAAAGCCAGCTTACCGAAGTTCTTTGTGGATCCTTCTTTTGATCAAGGAGGTGACCGTGGTCCTTCGCTGTAGAATCCGTAGAGTTCCTGTTGAAGTTTCCTCTTGATGCGATGAATGGATCCTGGCAGGGATCGCCAATTTGTCGCGCCGATTCGAGATTATTTCACGTTCCGCACGTAAGGTGAGAGATTCGTATTTCAATTATGATCGTTATTACAAAATTTATTAGAAACTGACAGAGTAACGATACAGAATGTTATAACAGAACAGAAAGGAATGTCGAGTACTGACTTGGGGGGGATTTTATATAAAGGGTTTGGTTCCTGTGGAGGGGTTATCGCTGGATGCCGGTCACATAGGTATCCTGTTACTGCTTAGTTATTGTTTTGATGGCTAAGGTATGTGAGATACGATTATCCTATCGCTGTATTTTCGGGACCACCGTGACAATACAGTCTACCACAGTACGTGAACAGCGCGACTGCGCTGCGTGGCGCTAAAACGGTTATGCGCATGTGTTAGCTACGAGGCCTGCGAAACGACGTCGAAGGCCAGAACGTCGTAAAAGAATAAACCCTGGGACTTATAAAAAGTGCAAGGGCCTTCGACAAAAAAAAGAACAGCTTCCCTACCCTGGAATAAAATTGTCTTTTTCGGGAGCATCGACACCCTGTATAAAGGGAAACGAAGAAAAGCTCGACACACAATTACACAGAGTCACAGAGAGAGCGTTGCGAGTGATTAGTGAAATCGAGTCGACAGCGAACACGCGCTAGTAAAACTGTCAAGTCTTTCTCGTCACATTAATAAACTCATTGTTAAATCAATCCGTGGAGTATTTGTTTGGTACTCTACACGCCCTACAACCTCATATGTACATAATATACAATTTGACATTACAGTCAGAGTTGGGCATTATTTAAATTGTTTTAAATAAATATCTACGTGTCTAAGGTGGTGATACAGATAAAGTCATTTTATTTGAATTCAATCCGCGTAATAATTATTCATTATTCGTAACAAATTATGTTTTCTATTTATTCGAACGATGATAAGAACAGTTGTATATTTTCGCGTAATTTTGTACGAGACTTTTTACGAATACATTTGAGGTGAGGTATCGTGATAGGTGCGGAAGGAATACTCCGATGTCCAACAAAAAGTTTATTAACTATTAACAATTAACTATTGAGAGCTGATGATCGCGTATCGCGGCGTGTGTATGCTTCGCAGTATAGCTGTACGTTCGCACTTCGCGGCTCGGGGCAGAATGGCTCTTTTTTGTTCCAGACCAAACGGATTCTTTTCCTTAGTTGCCCTTCGATATCCCTACCACACATGCGTTTATTAGATGTACCGCGGCGGTTACCGCGTATGCATTCTTCCGAATATTCGGCGAACGAACCGTAGGGATATCGATGGTACATTAGGCATGTCGGCCTTACGCTTTGAAGGTATAGCGCTTTGTGTCGCGAAGCCGTTGGAAAGTTCCGTGGTCGAATGCCGCCACACATTCTTCACAAATACTTACAATCTTGTACGTACATATATTAACGATTAGTCCAATTCCTATTATTAAGTTATAAAATAATTAATTGATCAAAGAGCAATAGTAAAAACCAATATAACAGCAATTGGACAATAAAGCTTAAGAATATTTGTGGGATAGTGTGACATCAGGGAAGGATGTGGCGTGAGGGGTGATTGTTTATTAGCGTTGTCAAGATATGTTAACGTTGTCAAAGAATGTTGTGAGCGTTACCAATGGATGTTAGGGGAGAAAGTGAGCATGGAGAACGTTGTAACGAGAGTTGAGAGTGTCAGAGTTGAATTTATCGTTGTCGAGTGAAGATCCTTGTGTTGTCGTGTCGTAGAAGTAGTGAGTAACGAATACGCGAAACGGGGTATTATATTCGATTTCGTGTGAGTGCAAACGATATTGTATTAATCATACTGTTACCTACAAACTAAGAATATAACATTTCTACAAAATTGGGGGCTCGTCCGGGATTTTAAACCGTGCCAATCTAATTTTTTTTTTATTGTTTTTGATCGGAAAGCGGTGTGATAAAAGACAATATCGTTAGCCGTTGAGAATAATATCGTATGTATTCAAAAGATATTATTGAAAAGACTAAGATGGCAAATTGTGAAGAGGAACAATTTTCAAGTGAGGAAAATCTAACGCTGGAAGAATTAAGAAACAAGCTTGCACAGATGAATCTACCAATATCTGGTGCAAGGTCGGTGTTGGTTGCCAGGCTAAATCGAGCGTGTAGTGCTGGACAACCAAATCTCAAAGAGCCAGCAAACGGTGAAAGGTCCACGGAGAAGCGAGGTTCGGGGACCATACTAAAAACTATGCGTGATCGAGATGAAGGCGAAAATCTCGAGAGGCTTAGGACAAAGGAATTAAGAGAACGTCTTGCTAGTATGGGGCTAGAGACGAGAGGAAGAAAAGCTGAATTACGTGTGAGACTACAGGCGTCGTTGGAAGAGGAAAGTGGCTACGAAAGTGAAACGGAAGACGATAAAGAAGACGAAAGAGAACGCAGAAGGAACGCGCGAGATGTACATCAGAATTGTGACAAATGCGGTAGGAAAATACGTAGGCGTACAACATTAAGCTTTCAAGATGTCCAAGACACCTTAGAAGTTTTTATGGGTGAAAACAATGAAAATATCAATCAATGGTTCAAGACGTTTGAAGAAACCGCAAGCATGTGTATGTAGACAGAAGAACAGAAAGTAATTTATACAAAAAAGCTGATGAAAGGATCAGCAAAAATATTTGTGAATTATGAGTGCCATGCTAGAACTTGGCGTGAATTAAAAGGAGGTCTGATAAAGGCATTTTCAAAAAAATTTAATACTTGGCAAATACACCGTAAACTTCAAGAAACAAAAAAAGAGATGACGAAGGATGTACAGCGTACATGTACTGAATGCTTGGAATAGCTAGTGACATGGATATGGAAGAAGCAGCAAAAATGCGGTACATCGTAGATGGTATAAGGGACAAAGAAGTTAATAAAGCAATACTATATGGGGCTAAATCAATGAAAGAACTGAGGTGGTAAGTCGTGATAGGTGCGGAAGGAATACACAGTTGTTCAACAAAAAAGGTTTATTTAACTAAGAGTTTAATCAAGAGTTAATGGTCGCGTATCGCGGCGTGTGTTTGCTATGTCGCTGACGTTTCGCACTTTGCGGCTCGAGGCAGAATGGATCTTTTGTTCAAAACCCAACGGATTCTTTCCTTAGTTGCCCTTCGATATCCCTACTACACGCGTTTATTAGATGTACCGCGGCGGTTGCCGCGTATGCACTCTTCCGAATATTCGGCGGAAGAACCGTAGGGATATCGATGGTACATTAGGCACGTCGGCCTTACACTTTGACGGTATAGCGCTTTGTGTCGCGAAGCCGCTGGAAAGTTCCGTGATCGAGTGCCGTCACAGAACTAAAGGGAAATCTAATCATCTATGAGGAACAAAAATCCCGCATAACAGAGTCAACTGTGAGACCGGTCAGAGCTGAGGACAACAGGAAATACAGGCAATCTGGAGGTGTAGTGAAGTATAAAAGATGTCATAATTGCGGTGATAGAGAACATGTGAGTGCAGATTGTCCGAACAAATCAAGAGGCCCTAAATGTTTTAAATGTAGAGAATTCGGACACATTTCATCAAACTGTGCTAATGTACTAAAAGACAAAACGCATTGTGATGAGTTGTGGAATGAAAATAAAAGAAGGTTCAAGCAAATAAAGATTATGGACATGAATGTAGTGGCAAAGATAGACACAGGAAGTGATCTTAATTTAGTACGAAGGGATTTGTATTCGCGTTTAGGAGCACTTCAACTTAAGAAAAAAATTATTAGATTCGATAGTATAGGCGCCATTGACGTACACACTATGGGACGATTCAAAACGGATATAATAATTGACGGTTTAAATGCAACGCTAGACTTTGACGTAGTTCCCGATAACTTCTTGGAACACGGTGTACTTATTAGGTATTGAATTAACTGAACAAGTGGAAGTAAGAGTGAAACATAAACAAGTAAAGTTCAAACAAATTAAAGAAAAAATACGTGAAAACCAGTGTGCTGCCGAAAATAGTGAATGGAATGAAGTGTTAAATATAGACATATGTAGTGAACAAGACAACCGAAATCTAGTCGAGCTGGACCATATTAAGAATAAAGAAATCAGAGACGATATTAAAAATTTAATTAGTGAATATACAATGAAGAAGACAAAGATCACAGGTGTATGTATGAAAATTATACTTGAAGATGATGCACCAGTATACCAAACCCACGGAGATTGTCAGCAGAACAAAGGAAACAGGTTAATAAAATCATCGATCGGTGGTTAAGTGAAAAAATTATACGTCATAGAGTGTAGAGAAGTAGTAGAGAAAAAAAATGGCGAACCGGGAATGTGTGTAGAATATAGATTATTAAACAGAAAAATTGTTAGAGATAGGAACTCGTTACCATTAATAGAAGACCAGTTAGATAGACTACAGAATGCAAAAATATTTTCCACATTAGATCTAAAAGACGGACTTTTCCATGTCCCAATTGACGAGAATAGTGTTAAATACACAGCTTTCGTGGTTCCTGATGGACATTATGAATTTTTAAAGGTACCGTTCGGTTTGTGCAATTCGCCTGCAGTATTTCAACGACATGTTCGTGCAGTGTTTCGACATTTAATCAACGACGCAACTGTGTTAGCGTATCTAGACGATCTTATAATTCCAGCAGAGACCGAGTGTCTAGTAATAAACTGGCGAAAATGTAGTTTTTTAGTCAAACAAGTGAATTATCTCGGGTACATCATTGAAAATGGACAAATTCGACCATCGCCACAGAAGACGTTGGCAGTGTCAAGATTTCCAGAACCTAAGACGACCAAACAGGTACAGAGTTTTTTGGGTTTAACGGAATATTTCTGTAAATTCATAGAATCGTATGCCGTGATTGCGCGACCATTATCGAAATTGTTAAAAAACAACGTTAAATTTAAATTTGGACCGTTAGAGAAGGAGGCATTTGAAAGGTTAAAGAAAGCGTTAATTGAAAACCCGGTACTTGATTATATCAAGTAGGAGCTGAAACCGAGCTTCATACTGATGCTTGTAAAGAAGGATTAGGGGCAATAATGTTACGTAAAAGTGCGGATGACAATAAATTTCATCCCGTGTACTATGCTAGCTGGAAGACGTCCTCCACGGAAGAAAAATATACGAGCTACGAGTTAGAAATATTAGCGGTAGTTAAAGCATTAAAAAATTCCGTGTCTATTTATTAAATATGCCGTTTAAAATAATAACAGACTGTAACGCGTTTGTTTGGACATTAAAAAAGAAAGATGTATGTTTGCGAGTGGCACATTGGGCACTTTTAATTGAACAATTTGATTATATAATCGAGCATAGACCAGGCGATGCGTCATGTGGACGCGCTTAGTCGGAATACAGTAGAAGTGTTATTAGTACTCTAGTATCGGAAATGGATAGGATTAGGATAATTTAGATTTGTAAAATTCTCCTAATACTATTTATTTAAGATAAATAAAAATAACAGATATTAATTGGACAGAGAACGATAGATGTTTAACTTGAACTGAACGCAATAGTCTTCTTCTACTCGAATCACTCTCGCAACTCTACAACTCTAACAACTCAATCTCTCGACAACGCTAGCAATTGACTCTCTCAGCTCTGCGACTCTACTCTTCGACTTCTCGATCAACTCTGAACTCTCGACTCACTCTCGCTTCTCAATTCGCACACTCTGACCTCTCGGTCAACGCTCTTTGAACCCAAATCGTCCTCCTCTAATAGCATTGTTTTTCCTTTCTTTAATCTCATCATGTCAACGCTCCGCAAGAACTAGGTGACCTTAGCCACATAGGCTTTTTTCCTATGTAAACTAACAACTGAAGGATAGACGGCACTGTTTCGATCGGTTGCTGACCTATGTTTTTTTTTCGATACCACAGTACAGGAAGGCCGAAATGGTTTGATTGATCGAGTACGCAAGGCTCAAGAAGAGGATCAAGGGACAAAAAAAATAGTTGAGGCAGTACGGGATAAGAAGAAAAATAACTTTATGTTAACAAAAAATGTAGTATTATATCGCGAGACTGATAGTGGTGAGACAATAGTTGTGCCGAAATCGATGCAGTGGGACATTATCAAACTAGCACATGAAAACGGACATTTTGGCAGTGCCAAAATGATGATAATGCTCAAAAGAGATTATTGGTTTTTTAACATGGAAGAAAAAGTAAAAAAAGTAATTAACAACTGTATACGGTGCGTGTTGGCAGAAAAGAAGAAAGGGAAAGGTGAAGGAGAGTTACATCCCATAGAAAAAAGAGCAGTTCCATTGGATACATATCATATCGATCATCTAGGTCCGATGCCGTCAACAAAAAAATCATATAACTATATTTTTATAGTTGTAGATGCGTTCACCAAGTTTACCTGGTTATACCCAACCAAAATTACTACGACGGAGGAGGCGTTAAGTAAACTTAAGTTGCTTAAGTTGCAGGCATTAACTTTTGGAAATCCAAGACGCATAGTGTTGGACCGTGGTTCAACTTTCACTTTGAACACATTTAAAGAGTATTGCAGAGAGGAAAATATCGAACACATACTAATTACTACGGATATACCGAGCGGAAATAGGCGGAAAGAATGAACGAAACAATCATACCTGTTCTAACGAAACTTTCTATAAGCAATCCAGCAGAATGGTCGAAACAAGTGGGCAGAGTGCAACAAATTATAAATGCAAGCCATAACCGAAGTATTAGGAAGAGACCATTTGAACTACTAATCGGAGAAAAAATAAGACTTAAAGGAGACCAAGAATTAAAAGCAACTGATAGACGAAGAACTGGTGAATATTTTTGAAGAAGATCGCACAAACATGAGATTAGAGGCGAAGGAATATATTGCAAAAATCCAAGAAGAAAACAAAAGAACATACAACAAACGTCGTAAAACTGCCACGAAATATAAAATTGGTGATTTAGTAGCAATAAAACGTACTCAGTTCAGAATAGGTACAAAGTTACTACCAAAGCTTTTTGGTCCATACAAAGTAACATCGGTAAAGAGCAAAGTCATCAAAGTGGGTGAGCAAGAAGGACCGCAGAAAACAAGATCCGCAGCTGATCATATAAAGCCGTGGGTTAAACCATTAGAATTTGACGAGGATACTGAAGAAGACGACGATTTTGAGGACAACGAAGGATAATCGTCATCTATCGAGGTGTTGATAGTTGATGCAGAATAGCAAGAAATCAGGAGCACAAGTGAAATTAGTAATGATGGGCACATCTGAGGGCAGATGTGTTTATCAAAATGGCCGAGTTGTGGGATAGCGTGATATCAGGGGAGGACGTGGCGTGAAGGGTAATTGTTTATTAGCGTTGTCAAGATATGTTAACGTTGTCAAAGAATCTTGTGAGCGTTACCAAGGGATGTTAGAGAAAAAGTGAACGTGAAAACGTTATAACGAGAGTTGGGAGAGTGAGAGTTGAATTTATCGTTGTCGAGTGAAGATCCTTGTGTTGTCGTGTCCTAGAAGCAGTGAGTAACGAATACGTGAAACGGGAAATTATATTCGATTTCGTGTGAGAGCGAACGATATTGTATTAATCATACTGTTACCTACAAACTAAGAATATAACATTCCTACATATATTTCATATTTAATTCAATCTATATGCTCTTATTTTGTTTGTGGAGGATCGGTTTGGTAGTGAATTAACGAAAAGTTAATTAATCTGTTCGTCAGTATATTTAACGTCACTTGATTTACAAGAAAGAGTCCGTACTGCAAGGTTAATCGCGTAGCTTTCGTCGCACAGATACTCGATATCGACCGTCAATAAAAATCTCTTAATCGCATACGATTCGTATTATACACTCATCGCTCGCGATCGCATCTCTATATTTATATCGTCTGGAGGAGAGCCGGGACATTTGAATTCGTCGTTGTTCGACGGTTGTGCGTAGCGGCGACATTTTTTTATCCGGAGTTTATTTGTTTTTGCATTGCGCCTAATCCAACGGTTTTGATCATCTGAGGCAAAACAACAACATAATTCAAAATGTTCTTTGACTCATGTGCCGCTACATGTTCATCCGAATAAACAAATCCTTATAATAAATTATTCGAGTAAATTTTTATTCAGATAATTTTTTTGTATAATTTCTTATTCGAATAAATTATTATTCGATTAGATATTTATTCATTGGTGAAATGAAATTTGATTCTTTCCTTTTGTCCGCTATCTATTATCCGAATAAAATGTTGCCCAATTCTGAATATAGTGTTTGACGAATCATATCGTGATTGAATATGTGAAAATATTCTAATCCTTGCTTTTTAATGTAGGTAAAGAAATGAAAGTAATGCAGAATAGGATATACGTCATCGATTTCGATGACTTTGAAGTATGTCGTCAAGGTAAGCATTGTGTCTTTTTCCAACATACAGAGTATTTCCTCTAACTTGGTTCCCTTATCTTTGAATATCTTATATGTGTTATGTTTGCCGACAGAAAAAGTTGTCCAAACACAACATTGTTTCTTTTAGAACGATGAATATCGCATTTCATTACCTTTTTCTCTAAAGATTTTTTTCCCGAGTTACTAATGTCATCGTACAATTTTCGTCAAAACAAATTGAACGACCTATAACACAATGATATTCAAATGACCTTGTACGAAAAAGTCATGCTAGTTTAAAAGAGATTCGGAATATTAACATTCCTTGTTTTCTGTACAAAATGTTTATTCCATAGCTGTTGCTCAGCATGATTTTCATTAGCGGCATATGCGTCTTAGGACGTTTCGATTCGAAGATGTTTCACGTAGCTGTTTTGCCACAAAGGATTAACACTGTACGACGCACATAATATAATAAACAAACTCTGGGCAAAGCAATTTCGCTGCTACGTGTAACCGATAACCGGCGACAAGTTCAAACATTCTGGTAACCCCCCTCGAAATAGACGACCATGTTCTCCAAACGCAGTCAGTCGCGCGAATCAGTATCGAGTGATCGAGATCATCAGTCGAGCGAATAAGTATAACGAATCAGCCTAGCGAATCGGCATAACAATTAGTGTCAGTACCGCAGTATCGCGCAATCTTATAACGAATATCATCGAGCGAGCGATGCTTGCGATTAACTTTGTATTCTACATCTTAAAATATCTGTAAATATAGTTAACGAAATCAACTCGTTTCCTTATTAATTTAACCAACAACACGTCTCACCGTCCACCACAGATACAAGGCCTCCTTAGATAAGGAATATAAAACAATTCTTTACACGATATCCATTGGAAAACTGCCACTATAGCTAAGAGTGTAAAATTCTTTCTTGCATATCTTCTGGTATGGCAGCCATACAAATCATGGACAAGTAAGTAGACACAATATACAGTACCATTGTAGTATCTTGTGAATTAAACTCATTAGATAGTCACGAAGAACGTCCCAATATTGATGATACAATCGGCGAGGAGACGATTCTACGTGAAAAACAAATCGAAAGTGTAGAATAAGATTTTGTCATATGACTCTACGTCTCCCAGGAAATTAACTTTGGAAATTAATCTAGTGCATGTGTATCGGATTTAACTAAACGTGTTTAAATTCTATTTTCTTGAAAACGAGACCTTAGATGGAAAGATATTGCTGTACATGTTTCACTTATTTTAGCATCTAAAATAACCTCTTGCTTATAAGAATTTACACTTTATTATTATTTATTAGATTACATAAGTAATATATGTCGGAGAAGTAGCGACATCGGGCATTTCTTTGAGAAGATCTCCAATACTTGGGCTCGAGGTGACATGACTGATCGCCGAACGTAGCCACGGTCACGGGATGGATGTTGTATCTAACAGAAGGAGTACTGATGTTGTGGGACACACTGTATTAACAAGCAAGCCCCAGCCAAGAGTAATGTCGGCTTGATGCGGGATTGACTAGTAACGGTGTTTGGTATTTCGTGGATAACTCTGATCAGTGCGTAATTGACAAATGAGTCTGTAATGGCCTTTTTATTCTTTTGGTCTCCTTGGAGAGTTTACGGATATCGACAGTCAGGCAGTCTAAAAGTTACCCTGCTGCTGAGCGAACGTGTTTGTGCGATACAGAATACAAGCTATTGTTAAAGAGTTCCCGTTGACCGTGGATTCGTTTCTGAACCCAAGATTCTAGTTAAACCTTGTTAGATTTATTGTTCGTTAATTTAGTTTATCGTTTAACACGTTATATGTTAAAGCTACGTTAGATTTGTTGTGCGTTTGATTAATTTATCGTTGTTCACGTTATATGTTACATTTGTAAAATATCGGCGTTCGTGAAAATATAAACCTTATTGTGCAAATGATGTCTCATTCAAACGAGGAACTATCTTGCGCCCGAAATCCTGACGACACCTCGACATATATATTAGTACTTACAATTTATTGTAACGTAAACTATAATACCAAATCGAAGTCTATTCTGTCTTTCTGCAGTTTAACCCTATGGCACATTGGAATAATTGTAAAAATGTATCGTAAGGAATATTCGAAATGCATATTTCACATATTTTTTGTGTACGTATAAGGTATATGAACAAACGCGGTGTAATAATTGGTTTTTACTATTTCTTCCAAAATAATTGAATGTCGAGGCGATTTTCGCTATTTATTAGTAAGGGACAAGTACATATCTTAAACATTATCAGTATGTAACTATTAAACCAATACGTCTAATGTATGTGACAAATATTTTAGGCGAATATAATCGCCTGTATGACTAGTCTGTTATCGTAGAGAAAAACTTTAATTTAGTCTGTACCGTCAATTGAATGAACAAACAGTTTCAGTGATTTATTCTTAGATCCGTGTTATAAGAAGTTTCATTGTATTAGATTATCAGAAATATGGGCGATATGCGGTGAGATATCTATGTAATTTAAAATCAATGGATTGATACACAGATATTAGCAATAAGACTTTTAAATCAATATTTGAAACGAATTTCTAATATCCACAATTTATTTAGTATATTTAAATATCTACTTTTAAGTACTGGAATTTGTTATTAATTTAACTAATAACTATGTTATTGAATAATAAATTGTAGTAGTACTAATAGTTTATTTTTTCTGCCTTGCAGCTTTGAAAAAGAAGATTTTTGATTACAATTCTTTCTTAAAAGAAAAAAAAGAGAAAAAACCACGCTAATTTTACAAAGCAAAAAGCAAATATATTAATTTAACTACTTTCAAGTGCATAATAAATAAAAGGAAAGTTCTTCTTTTTGTTAACTTAAAAGCTTAGTCTTCGGCCTTCCATCGCTTTTTCCTTCTTTTCATTATCTTCCTCATCCATATCTTTCCCCTTTGTCTTCTTGCTATTTCTTGTCTCGATCTATCCTTCCGTTCTGATCATTCCCTCGTATTCTTTATTTTATCATTCGTATTTTTCCGCATAGTATACATTTTGTCCTTTGCTTTTTTCCAGTATCTGCTCGCTATTGTTTCATTTCTGCTCCTAAATCTTGCGATCATTGCTCGATGCCGCCTTCCCTGTACTCCGCTACGAACAGCGCCTATAAGCGCTTAGCCACAGTATCTTTCTCCGAGTATCGTGCCATCCGCGTGACCGATCTCTCCCACTGTCACGCTGGCTGCTCAGAGAGCATTTCGTTTCTGAGCGTTGCGCAGCAAAAGGGTTAAATACTCTGCTCTGTCTTTTCTAACTTTCCAATATCTCTTGTTACATCTTCCTTCCGCGGTTTTTCATATTGTTCCTCTGCTGCCTCTGCTCATTTCGGTTTACTTGTACCAAATCCACGGGCATCCGTTCGTTATTCATTAGGTTACCGTCTATCTGTCGGTCTATTCCTTTCTGTGCATAGCACCTCGTTCTAACCCTCTCCCACTTCCACATTTCCTCTTCCGGCTACAAATAGATCTCTCCCCAATATTCCTTGATTATTTTGTTTCCACCTCTCGTTTTCGTTCGTTCTTTGTATTCAGCTGCTCTCCTGCCGGCATCAATTCTTACTCGACCTGTTCCAGTATTATATGCATGGAAAAAATAGTTTAAAGCTTTTTCATTCCACTGACCCAGGAAACACTATGTATACAGCGTGATGTCGACAGAATGGAGGCGTGATACTTATAAAACTATTTTTAACGCGTTAAATATCACGGTGGTCATTGGTGACTTATGTTATGAAATTTATTAGAACGAATAATGTATGAATTTAGTTAAATAAAATGGTCAGCATATTATATTACAGAATGATGAAAATAAGGTAAATTTCATAGACTAAAAAATTCTCAACAATCTAAATGATGTAGATAACAGTGTTAAAAAAAGTGCGTAGATACAAAGAAATATTTTGCAAAAATTAAATGTTATTGTGTAGATACATACATATTATAAACCATATATCCAAGCTCAAATTATATGTCGGAGATGAAAGGAAAACCGGAGCCCTCCCTCTGCAATTTTGGGAAGAGTCCTCTAATGCTTTAGCTTAGATCTTATCATAGTTGTAATTGTTCGAAATCTGTGATAGCGAAATTGGGTTCGAGGTGACAACTGGTCGCCGAACGTAGCCACGGCCACGGGATAAACGTTTTGCCTGACGAAGGTGTGGAACGGTTGTATGGTTTTTCCTAGAAATGCGATTGTGGCGGCATACGGCCTCAAGAACGGGCCTGGCCACATAGGATTGTATTTTGGAGGTGTCGATATAATGGGACACACGTTTTATTAAGAATCAAACTCCAGACAGAGGTTGCCTAGCAACGGCGCTTGGAACTCTCTCGATGCTTCCAACGAGTATACAACAAACTTTTGGCAGAAACTGCTTAGCAACGGCGATTGGAACCTTCTCGATGCCTCCAGCGAGCATATAACAAATGAAATGCAATCGTACAGGGAGAAAGAATTCCATCAGTTTATTCGTTCGTGTGTTCGCCTTGAAGAGTGACATATCGAGCAGTATACCGAGCGTCTCAGTAATCGTATTTTTGGTGTCTAAAATTATTCTACGCATAGTAAAGGGTTATCCCGTTGGCCGTGGATTCGTTTGAACCCAAGCACATTGTTAATAGTTTTCATTTAACATATTATTCGTTAATTTCACTATTCTATAAACTTATTAATCATAAAACGTATTATTCGTTAATCATATTATCCATTAGTCTTATTATTCGTTAATCTTATTGTTCGTTAGTCATATTATTCGTTATACTTATTATTTGTTGAGCTTACTATTCATTAAACTCAATATTCATCATACTTTGTAAAATCTTGTATATGCGCGTAAATATAATCCCCGTTTTGTAAAACGATGGCGAATTCAAACGAAGAAGCGTTACGTGCCCTAAATTCTACTGTAACTCCGACATATAAATATATTATTTACTTAATCTAATTTTCGTCTCTTATTTTGAATGTCTTCCTGCTTCTTCTTCTTCTTCCTCTTTTTCTTCCTCTTCTTCTACTTTGTTATTTTCGTTATCTTTCTTTTTGTAATTCTTTATTATTCAATTCATGTGAATCTTCAGCGATTACCTGCATATTCCAGAATAAATAAAGAATTCTAGAATATTCAACAAAATATAACATTACAGGCAAATAAAATAAGTTCGAGAACTAGTGGAACTTTAATACTTTTTTCATAAGAATTATTAAGCTTTGACTCTTTTTTGAGGCTTTTATTCCTTGCAATGAGTACGATGCAATAAAAGATTGAAAATCACGGTAACGGTCAATTTTGTAGTGCATTTCTTAAATAGATTTCCAGTGGTCCGAAGGTGTAGAATCATCTCCTAAAGTTATGGAAAATAATGTTTCGGCACACTGTATATGCATTTTTAAAGAAATATTTTCATTTTTTAATTAAAATAATTTTAATTATTGCTATAATGTAGTCTTGTCTAAACTTACGATTTTCTAAGAAATTTATACAGTACTAAATATTTTATCCATTAACTAACTTTACCGAAAAAAGTCAAGGGGTTTCAAATTGAATAAACATGTAGATAGGTATATTCTATACATGTATATTTGCTGAATATTCAATAGCTTATAAATTATTATTTTCAAGTTATACATATGTATATTTTAGTTTCTTTATTTAAAGGCAATGAAGATCATAAATGATTTTTGACAAGCTATTTTTAAACTGTTTAATACATTAAATATATTTATAAAAAGTAAAATTCATATAAGATTTCCTGGATAAAAAGTTGTCATGCTGTTGAACAAACATGTTAAGTTATTCTTAATAATTTCTCCACATATAAAGTGCTTGTCACCCTCCAATCAAGACAAAAGATCCAATGAAGGTTCTATCAAGTGACATGCCCGGTGCACGAAGTTCAGTGCACTGCATTCATCGCTTTCACCGTTTCCACCCCTATAACAAGTGCGCGCAATTACCCTTCGCTGTGCGTGCTGCGCTAGGGTGAAACGATGATGGCGGATCTCAAACGCTGTGCTCGTCGCGGTTGCAATGTTCGTCGAAGTGCGTGCACATCGTTGACACGCAGGCATCGTTTAGAAAATTCCTGTTCGTTTGCCGGCGGCGGGGCACGGCGTAGTCGTTCAAAGGGGCACGCTGATGGGAAGGAGCGCTGTCATATCGACCACATTCTTTATACTTTATACGCTTGCATCTCTCGTCTCCTAAAGGTTTCACGGAAACGTGGCATTACGGGGATTAAGATAATCAATATCACCAAGATCAGACGTATACCATGGTAGGAAAAATCTAGCATTATTTTTCTTTCTTTTTTTTTAATCATATATCAAATTTTTCACATTGCGTGTAAATTTTGTTTACATACTATTAACATAAATGCAAAGTATTGTGGAACCGGATTGTGTACTTTCTATTTGAAATGAAAATGACAAATTACCTCAAATTTATTTGAAAATAAAGTTGTTTGCGAATAAATTCTAAAATCTTATTCGAGTAAATTATTCTTAAATAATTTGCGAAATATTTGATTATTTGAAATAAGAATAGAGGATACAGGATAATAAATAAATGTCTTTTGTGTATGAGAAATTGTATGTGGAACATAATATCATTTTTTCGGATCAAGAAGCGAGAAAGTTAAAAAGTATAAAAAGGATTGGACTTACACTTGCACATGCAAATACGTTTGCTGTAAAAAGAGTAGAAGTTCCGTATACCATTAATAAATATGATGTAAAATAATATTTAGTATAAAACAAATGTCAAAGAAAATAACTTTTATTTGAATAATTATTTGAATAAAAGTTTGCTGGTCAATCCTGTCTTAGAATTACGGAATAGCAAAAAGAAAAATGGCAAATGAATGGTAAAAGAATGATGAAAAGTGTCGAAAGCAGCATCGATTGGTGAATAACAGGACGTTATTATTTTACTTCCATACTATTGGATGGACGGTAGTTGTGAATATATCAGTGCTATACAAATATATAGATTCATACGTTGTGCTATTAAACGGACGACTTTTTTTATAAATTCCAACAATAACGTGAACGTCATCGATCATAGTTAGGAAAACAGAATTTAAAAAAATAATCACGACACAATTATTGACAGTAGTGATCGCTTTTGCACAGACGCGAACCATCAATTTTTTATGTTTGAGTTAAGCTTTCGTGCTATTCGATAAAATAGTGGAATATGGTAAAGAAATTGCAATTTCTAACAAAAATAAACGAAAGTAAATATTTTACACATATTTTTACGTAAACTTTAGAAACCTATTTTTTTGTATTAACAGAGATAAAAATTAATACAATTTTTCACGTTGTATCCCAGTTTGAGCTACGAGGATTTGAGGGTTAAGGACGTTATGGGAAGAAAAACACGGAGTAAATAAGTAGATAAAAACGAGGAAGAACTAGCAATGCATCTTCATCGAAAATGCAAAATGTTCATTTTCTAAAAAAACAATTTTGAAAATCCATCAGGTATACACGTAAGTACTAACTGTAACTGTAACTGTTTCTGTTTTTATTTGTAAACGGAGACAATGTCGCGATTTCTTTCTTGTCTTCGGTACTATATATATTTACTGTTGATCTGTATCATCGATGTTTTTTATTTTGTATTGGATGAAAATAACTTCGTTAATAAGATTTTTATTTGGTAACAAAAATAAAACTGATGGTACAGACCGACAGCAACATCAATGATACCAGCTGATCATGGCAATGTGGAGTTTACAAATACAGTACAATATACAGTGACCCATGACTACGAAACATTTTGAAATTTTATTAGCAGTATAATGAAACCCGATCATTATAATATCACTTGATAATATTTCAAATTGATCTGGAGATGTATAAATATATTAGCGTACGTGCATATATTGGATATTATATATTAGCGGCAATGCATCTTCCTGACAATTAATGGTCCATATCCCGTCACTATTTAGCTTTACCGTAATTTATGGCTGGACTGAAGGCCCAATAAAGAGCTCGGCAGGGTGCTTGAGTAAATGTTTCGAAAATAATCCATAGCCGGCGACTCGAAGTCGCCCAGCTATGAGGTGTCGACGAAATGACCGTTTAGAGCTTAGAGGATCCGTGAGATAATTTAACAATATATTAAGGCAGAGATAGTGGCGATTCGATGTTGCATCGTTAAAGAATACAGACTTTGTTTAAAAAATCTGAGCGCGTGGCGCGAGGAAGAGGGAAGTCAACAAAGTAATTATAAAAAACAAAAAAAAAAAACAAACAAAAAATACAAAAATAAAAAAAAGAAAAAAAAAAAAATTTATAAAAAAAAAAAAAAAAAAAAAAAATAAATAAAAAAAACACATTACTGGTAAATAAATTTTATATAATATAAAAAAGAAAAGGGGGGCCGGGAAAAAAAAAAAAAAAAAAAAAAAAATTTTTTTTTTTTTTTTTTTTTTTTAGTTATTGACAATTAAAATTCAGTTAAACTACTCCTGCACGCGCGAGTAAACCTCCTTACACGAAGAGTGATCAGTCTAAGCAGCGCACAATAATCCTCAATCCGAACGACACGTTGATCAACAGCTTACCTCGTACAAGTCGTTGAGAAGAAGAGCATAGTATTGAGAGACGTAAAGAACCCCACGCGACGTTTTGCAAAAGACATGGTACATTGAACATTAAACATGCTTACTCGTGGAAATCCATAGGAGCATAGTGTTCACAGTGTAGTGGCATATGCTTGTGCCACAGAGGCATAAATTTTTTTTTTTTTATTTGGTAGACTTTTTACAATCAATTAATTCTCATTGAGAATTATAAATAAATTATTTTGGCGTGGTACTGTAACTTGGATTATAAGAGTTTATAGTATGTTTGATTCTAGTTGAATCTAATGCTTAAATCTAAAGGGTGTTGTCTAGCCATAAATTAGCAATAGAAAAACCAGGGGGGCCTAACGAACATCCTGCAGGCCATCAAAATAACAACGTAGACAATGTCCCAGGGTCGGAAGACAGTAACAGCATGGCCACCTCTGACCTGTGCCCCCGTGACCCTCAGCGACACTCCCTCCCTAGCCAAAATAAGAGCCAAATCCATAGTATACAAACCTTTCCAAAATCAGCTCCCGACACTCTGTTCGAACGTTCTTAATCGTCATTCTGTTTAATTCACATAATAAACTCTGCCACCATATCTAAAGTCTGAATTTTTGTTAGCTTGCTCGTGAAACGTTTAAACCTACGCGAAATCATTCGAACGACGCGAGGAAACGACCAGATTTCTTAATTTTACCACTCCCTGTGTCTTTGACCTGACACTTGGGTGGCCGTTAAATATGCGATACTAAAAACGTCACGGAAAAGCCTAGTGAACTACATCGAAGACAGCATACAGAAAAACGTGGAAAATAATATTACGATAGATAATATAAAAGGAATTTCTTTGTGCATTGAATGCAATATCAGTTTCTGTGATTGTGATAACGCCGACGTGATAGAATGGTCTCAACGTGATGAAACTTCTTCAATTAACCGCGATACTAGTGGTTTGTGTGCTTCGAGTAAAGTAATTGGAACGTAATTATAATGGCAATGACGATACTCCTTAACATTTTGAAACATTTGAGGCTTGCGAAATAATGTTAAAACGGTACTAGTCGCAAAAAGAATGTAACTTTACCAAATTTAATTAGCTAAAAAGATTGTGCGATTTAGTAAATAAAAAGAATTAGGACCCACAAATCTTGAATCGAATTATATTTAATTTCATCGTTTGTATCGCTATTATTAATATTTATTTATTTATTTATTTATTTATTTCTTCTTCAGAT